>JAIPRN010003415.1:0-21592 GCA_025469175.1 Geopemphigus sp. TES_GeoC_2020 | reverse complement strand
TTTTTTGTTTTTTTTTTGCAAAATTTTTCGTTGGCCCCCCCCCCCCAAAAAAAAACGTTTAAAAAAAAGTTAAACAATTTGCAAAAATACGGTCGTCACGGTTAAATGTAGGCCGTTTAGTAGAAAGCCAACTCTCTCCCACTCCCTAAGAAGAGTTTTTGTTTTAAAAAAAAAACCGATCGAAATCAAAGTGCCAAGTTACGGCGATTGGATAAAAACGATAGGGTTAAAAAAGTAAAAACACGCTCGTTGCGAAATATTTTCGTATAATAAAATGCGCGAAATGCACCCATAATTACACTCGTGTAATAACGGTAATGTATATATACATATATAAACGGTAATTATGATAGAACGTTAAAAAAAAAAATTAAAGCCAATAAAAAGTTAAGTAAAAAAAAAAATTAAAACAAGAAATTAAAAATACCGCCATCGAAGAACACGTACGTAAAATCGACACGCGATTAAACAAACTATTAAAATAATTACGTACGTATTTCGTTATTTGGTCGTTAATACGGGCAGAGTATAAAATATATTAGGACGTCGGACCCGACGAAAAATAATGTAAAAGCGAAACGAATCTTAGAGCGTCCCGTAAGGGACGAAAATTGAAATTGCTCGGGGAAAACGAGACAATGTAGACCGGCCGTTTCCTGTTTCTCGGCGGTTTTGTTTTTTCTTGTGTTCGTGGTAGCGAAATCGATCAGTTGCCACTAAGATGGCTGTTGTAGCTTATGATGGTCTTGACGGCCAACTGCAACATCTTCAACTGGCGGTTGAACAAATTGTACGGATACTGTTGCATGAACTTTTCCAAGTTCGAGTCCATTTTTATCAAAATTAATTGAATGTTGTCTTTGTGAAGGTCGTTGGTGTAATTCAGACTTCCCACGGCGGCGTACAAATACCTTTACGAACACGCACGGACGGGACGCGTAATTAATTAAATATTAGGGACGGGTAAAGAAAACGCGTCGGCGTTCGTGGTAAAAACTATATATACTTGTGCTTCAGTTCGGTGTTATTGGACAGATCGTAAGAGAGCTGTTGGATCAGGGACAAGACGACAGGTGTGTTTAACGAGTTCTGCGACAGGAAAATATCCTCGGGCGTCACTTTCTCGCACACGTAGATCACTAGATCCAAATTCGACGCGGACAACGCCTGTAAAAACCCGAAAACGACGACCCGTCATCGCGACGCCGAAACCACCACGACTTGCGTAAAGTTCGCTATTCGTACGCGCGCTAAATATCCCTTACCTTTTCAAAAGCCATAGCGTAATCGCCCCGTTCGATCATGGTGTTCAGTATCATGTACTGGTTGGCGATATTCTCGGAGTCCTTCACAAATGACTCGACGTGCGACAGCGATTTCTCTTTTAGTAGCAACGCGAACTGTTTTTGCGTATCGTTCTGGGAGCTGTCCAACAAAAAGACCGACGGTCCCTTCGTTTTATTTCGACCGCGTCTCCCCCTCCCCCGGCCGTCCCACCACACAACCGCGGTGCCCTCGCGACCCGAATTAAAAAAAAAACCGTACCTCAAAATTTTCTTCTCCGTATGCTTGATGATGTTACTCATGTCGGCCTTGAACCTGTCGAAGGCGTACTCCAATTTGTATTTGATGTTACCTTCTTCGTTTAGGAGCACCTTCAGTTCGTTTTGGTCTAAACGCGCGAATACGAGGGGTTAAGTCCAGCACGCACGTGCGAAAGAAACCGAAATAAAAACAACAATCGCGCCCCCGACGATACTCACATTCCAACGACCTTTCCGTAAACGACGTGTCGATTTGCTTAAACATGGAACAACACGCGTGTTCGAACTTTGGTATAACCGTACTCATGAATAGGTCTTTTAAGATGGCGTCTAGAGTTGGATTCAATGAAGCGACCAAGGACCGTGTAAACAATTCTGTATCGACCTAAACATACGTTAACGATACAACGCGCGCATATTATATATACCATCGTATAGTCGAATAATAATAAATATATTAAGCCATAATAGTTCGCGGTGGTCGACAATGAAATGATTAATATTTTCGTAAATCGAGCCCGTATGTTTAGAAAAATAATTATAAGAATAACTTCGGTGAAACCGCTTGATCGATATAACGGTATAAACGTAACCGTAAGATTATATAGATCATACCGCGCGTCGTAATACGCGTATTTTACCCGTCCACTTATATATTTATAGACGAATTCCAACGAGGCTGAAAGGTAAGTTCCTCTGTTAAAGCGAGACTAATTATGTTGCATGTGTTGACCAAGAAAACGGAGCGGAGAACGTGTTTAGATGGATGATGAGTACCACACTCATCACGGGAGGGATGACAAGAAACGAACACGTAAGGAGTAGCGTCGATGGTGGATGAGGGAGAATAGATGGTGGTGTCGCGAGGAAAAGATCCGGCGGAAACAGTAAGAACGATTACGTCGACGGAGAGAGGAAGAAAAATGGTTGAGCGCGATACGAGGGGGATTGTTGGCGTGGATAATGTGGGAGGAGATTGAGGATAAAGGTGGCCGACCCCAAATAGCTGGTAAGGAGAGGCGAGGAAGAAAACTTAAAGCACGAATACGAGAAAAAGCAACCGTACGCGTAATGATTAGATTAGACGAAACGGCGGTACCTTGTTCAATTTCGAGGAGTTCCTGACAATATCCGCGATTTTCTTTTGTTGTTGATCGATTAGTATTTGAAGTTTCCTGTGCGTTTGTTCATTCGCAGTTTTCATCACACCTTTAAATTAATAATCGACCGCGATAAATTAGACGCGTTGTTTGTATGTATATATATATATATATATGCATATGATACGTTTCGCACCCATTAGAATTGGTTCTAGGCTTTCTTGAAATACCGACAGATTTATCGGCAAACCGCCGGGCGTATTCACTTGATTATCGATTTGGATTTGCTTTTTGGTCAACCGCTGTAACTGAGCTTCAATGTTTTGCACGCACGCGTAAATCTCGTCCAATTGATTGGCCGCGCTGGATCGGCTCGTATTTTGCGACGCGTCTACGGATTGCTTTACAACCGATACCTCCGAACCGTTCAACACGGCGGCCGCGCCCGTCGAATTACCGTCGCCTTCTTTTTTGTAATTATTGGGCGATTCGTAACGTTCGGCAAGCGCTTTTGGAACGTCGAAATTGTACCTGTAAATAAATCGTCAATCGTCCAATTCGGTCGAGATAATATATATATATATGTAATATTCACTGTAATTCTGGATCGGTTTCGTTAAAAAGTTTGTGCACTTCGCTATTAATCGGACTGCGGTTTCTAACTTCGCCCAAACCGTACGCGTCCTGAAAGAACGTTCACGTTCAATTACGTGTTGGTCAACAATTTTGTTTTTGATAACGCGTCGAAATTAATTAAAAAAATCCGACCTAATACTCGGCAATTAGTTTTAGTCGTTCGTAACGAATTCGGTATATCGTTTTGAAAAATAATCGCCGTATTAAAACGTAATCGACTTCGATTGTATTTCGAAATTTGTTCAAATTAATTTAATTCGGTTAAATCAATTACGCGTATCAAGGTTCGTTCTATTAAGTTATTTAATAGGCGTATAAGTGACGTATTTGGATTAGTTATTGT
This sequence comes from Geopemphigus sp. TES_GeoC_2020, assembly GCA_025469175.1. Lineage (NCBI taxonomy): Eukaryota > Metazoa > Arthropoda > Insecta > Hemiptera > Aphididae > Geopemphigus > Geopemphigus sp. TES_GeoC_2020. The sequence continues at coordinate 17,969 of JAIPRN010003415.1, read as the reverse complement.
AGAGCAAATCGGGTTTACGATAATCTTATACGTTTTTTATAAAACGGATATGAAAATTATAACGAACGTTCCCGGAGAAATAGTTTAACGTTTTGTTTAAAAATTAAAAAGCGTGTCGTTGGAAGCGCGACTCAAAAATGAACACGTACAAGGGAAAACGTTTAATTAATCTTGGCGATGTCGTTCGGTCGAGGATAAAATAATTTAAACGAATTCGTAAAGAAATGACTGCAGACGCGCGTTAAGTTTTTGTGGATAGCCGACGAGGGAAATAAAAAAAAGAAATTAATCGAAGTTTAAAACACGGATGTGCTTATATAAACGACGTTAAAATTCATCGTATTTCGTTATACTTTGTTCAGAGTATTATTCATAATCGGGTAATTGTATTACAATTATCATATTTGCTAATTTCAAAAAGACAACCGGTAACCGAACGTTTGTGGTTCTTCGAACAAAATAAATGGTTTCTTATGTTACACCGTTCCATCGAAATCTGTAACCGTTTCAAATTGTAGGAATATTTTTTTTATTTAAAAGTAGAAAAATGTACACACTGTATACCGACAAATTTAACGAGAAATTATGATATATAGATACTAAATGTGATAACGTGATGGAAGAGAACGTGCAATGGTATTACCTTTATGTTTTTACAGCTAAGGTTGAGATGTATGTATCGTTTTTAGGCATTGTAACGGAGGCAAATTAGGAATTAAGAGGATTTCCATGAATGCGGCCATTCCTATGGAGTTTGCTAAAGTGGTAGGACGCAAGCGTTGAAATGTTAAGATCATAAAATACGGTTGCCGACGTACCAGGGAGCATTCGTAAACATTTGTAACTATTATGGATTATTATTAATTAAAAATTACACTTACTTGATAGGTATTCGGGATTTTCTGTGGACTGGGGGGCTTTGATTTACCCATAGGTTGTTGATTATCACTAGTAATCTTTTTATTTGGAAGCTAACGCATACAATATAATTTATCATAATTAAGTTTCAATATATAAATTAATGTTAGTCAATATATATATAAATGTAAAATTAAAAACAAAACAAAATATTTAAAAAAACAAAACTAATAAAAATAACTAAATTTCATATATAAACAATACCGGCAATTTATGTTGAGTATTTTTACTGTTCATGTCTACACCTTTTAATTTCAGTTTAGCTTTTACTAAATTATGAACTTCCATCGAAGACATTTCTACTAAATTGTTGGTCATGTTCATTTGAGTGAGAGGTTCTTGAACTGCAGGAAAACATATATATACGTACAATTTGAATAAAAATTGATATTTAAAGTATAACATGCACTAATATTATATATTTTAATTTTATAAATTTATCAAGTGTATTTTATCATAAAAAGTAGAAAACCAAAAATGGGTAACATTTATTTTCTTATGGTTTTTTTTTTTTATAAAAATCATTTTCTTATAATATAGATCTACATTTTTTTAACGAAAACATTTTACACACTGAAAATTGACCAAAACAAAAATAGTAAACGAATAAATAAACTATCGTTAATCTTAGTGGACCTTGTTTATCATTATATACAAAAAATATGAACGTTAAACTTACAATTTAAGAAACAAGAAACCGCTACAAAAAATATCGAACCATTAAACATAGTAAAAATATAATTATTTGAAAAACATCAAAATGGGTAAGCTATTTATTAAAGCAGTTAACAGTTTAAAAAAAAATTGCCATACGAAGACTGTACTCCACACAAATATCAATAAACAAGGGTAAAGATTAATAAAATAAGTATTAAACGGTCAAATTATTTGAAAATTCGTATGAAATAGACGCTTTAATGTCAAAAATCTGGCATGACGTTAATATAATTAATTTTTTGACAAGGAATTTCCTCTTTATTACATATATATTTACATTTCTTCTGACATGCAAATATGTAAATGTGTATTAATAATAATTATCTTCTAACGTTTGTAAAATATATTGATAGGAACACTAGGCGGGCATGGTAATTTAATATAACGGATAAAATCCAAGTTAGTTTCCAGCGTGTGTTCGATACTTTAATTTTAAAATTCATCGAACAATTACCCTTTGTATTATCCTGAGAAATATCAATTGCGTCCATAAGAATATCAAGTGTGGGTGGTTTCGGAAATTTATTTTTAGGTTCAATTTTTTTTTCTATCAATTGTTCTTTAGTAGACTGTTCTGGAGATGGAATTATTAATTGACCTTCTTGAATTGACTTTGGCTGTATTGCAAATAGATTGATGATTGTCGAATATGTATTTAAACTGTTTGAATTACCTAAATAATAAAACAATTATTAATCGTGTAATGAAATATAAGTTACAAATAATGCACGTATACTTTAACATACCACAGGTAGTGCGTTGCTCTAAATAATTTACTTCATTATTATCAACTTTAGCATTAACAATTATCATATTTAGCATAGGAGTTTGTAGCAAAATTTCAGTAACGCTTACAATTTTCATGTTACTTTTTGGAGAATTAACGTCTATAGCTATTTCCATAACAAATAATAACTGAAAAATAATCGACGAAATATAAGTATAAATTCTAAAATTAATTTTCGTCCAACGTACATTATTATCTATGTCGCTCAAAAATATGTATTTTCCAGTTTCATCAACTATTAGTTTCATCGGATTTTGAGTAATAAAACATCGATTGAACTTTAACCTTTGTAAGCATTCCCATGTTTCGCAAGACCATAAAATAATTTCATTTTTAGTAGAAAAAGTCACTACATACTTCCAGGATTCAACACTATAAAGTACATAAACATCTAATTATTTCACATTCTCATTAACGCTTAAAAATAAATATTTAAAAAATTGCGTAAATCGAAAGATACATACTCTCCATCTACTAGTTTACGATTGTCCAAAAACACCATTGATCTTAAACACAAGAGTACTTCTTCAGGTTGCCAAGTAAACACACATTTCGGAGGTTCTGTAGCATGTTCATCAAATTGAAACTAAAGCACAGTAAAATTTGATTAAAATTAGCTTAACATAATTGGCATTAACAAATATGGTCAAATCAGGATTAAGTAAAATAATTTACTTGATAAAAATAAATCGATCCATTGCTTAGAGCTAATGATAAATTTGAGCCATCAGCAGAAAACGATACACTGATTATATCAGAATCGATCAAATCAATTTTAATCAAGGTCTTCTTAAGGTTGTTCAACATATTTAAATCGGTCGAATTATTCATTTTAAAATTTGAACTAATTGGTCCAGCCGTATAAGTGGATGCGATCCCAATATGCCATATTTCAACCTGATAACCGAAAACAATAAATAATATATTAACGAGAAATTATGATTGTTATCAATTTACTAATAAACAAAAAATTATCTTTACTTCTGATCCACGCACAACAGCCAACATTTTTCCTTTATAAGACGGTTCATATTCCAGTGTTTTTAAACAATTTACTTGTTCGGGAATATATTGACACCAAGATATGAGATGTTTGTTCTTATAAGAATATGCTGGATTCTACAAATACACAAAATAACATTTCATTTACATGCGTTTACATTATATATAATATATTTTTTAAACGATTTAGAGGTTGAGAATCAAAGTGGCCAACTTCAAATAGTTGTGAAGAAGAAAACAAATTTCTGAACGATTTATGAAAAAAAAAACCAAGCAAATAACTTAGTTTTTAAAATTAATTGTTCTAAAATGTTCCAATAGAAAATATAATTAATTAAAACGTAAACAATATACGTAGAACTGTAAACACATATTTGATAAAAGCACGATGAAAAAGTAAAAAGTACTTTTATAAGAAGCTACTTAATTACATACAATTTCAATAGAACAATTAAAATTATATATACATATTTAATACGTATTGTTTTTATAAGTTTAATGTAAGAACAGTATAGTAAACACATTTTTTTTAGTTAAATATTTTTTATATAAACTTATACACTGAACCATACTAAAATATAGACCTTTAAAATATTCATTTTAAAATTTTATATCTCAATTAGTATTTTATATCTAAATATTTAATAGCGTAAACGAGTTTTACGAATTAATTAGTTTGGACTACATTTTCTGAACATAGTTTAATATTTTATATACATATATTACATGGTACATTTTCGCAATTCAGTAAATTAAATCAATTCAACTATATATACTGACCCCAATGATTTGAAATATTGGAAAAATTCTTAAATTTCTAGGCATGCCATCTTCTTTGATTAAATATACATATACAGTTCCAGACTGATCAATACAAGCTAACATTATAATTTCATAAAGATGAGCAAAACTAATGTCTTCGATAATACTAGAAAATCCTTTGATTAAAATTCTTTCATCAGTCTCTCTTTTGATAATACGAATTAGTCCTTCAGAGGTGTTCGCTATTAACATAAAATAGCGCATTAAATTTTCAACATACAAGTTAAAATAAATTATATTAGTTGGTTTAACTTACGTTTAGAAAATCCATAAGCTATAAGCTTCTCACTTATGTGCAAAGCAATCAATTGTCCTCGATAATAACATTGATCCCAATTAAAATCGACAAAATTTTTAAGTGTCAATTTTGAACTTCCCTTATTATGTGATCCTTCACTGCAATAAACGTGAGTATTGTTTTCTTTTATTAGAAAGGTGCACTCTTCATCACTCCCAATAAATTTCCTGTAAAATAAAAAAAAAATTAATTCTTTGGTTTTCCATTATAACGTAACTTATCTAGATTTTTTTAAATGTGTAAAACTTTCTTATTAAATATATTTAATTACATTTTTCTACCATACATAATCATGTCCATTTTATGTATACTTTTTTATTAATATTAATTACATTTATTTAAATATCAATAAAATAGTTAAAAAAAATTGTAATTTTAAATTGTACATAAAGAGTTATGTTATTTTAACAATTTCAAGTGCTAATGACGTATGAATAGAATGTATATTTGGGCAAATACTATGGATTAATAATAATAATAGTCTATGCGATTAACATTATTCGAGAAAAATTAGGAATACAGTAAAGCTGTTATTAGTTCAACTTATATGAGACTATATATAAAGTCTGTATATAACTATATATAACGTATATTATAGGTTGTTGGATTGAGATATGTCAGATTATTGACGGTTTGACTAAAAAATGAAATAACATATTATTAATGCAAAAATGTATACGCGCTTATTTAATTTATAAATAACAATTAGTACTATAATTTTTTTTTTAAAATGTTTAAGTTGTACGCTTACAGTTTACCGCTTTAGACATTATGAATAACACGACAACCGTACAAATAAATTGACAATAAATTTATTCAAAGACGAATTAAAAATTGACAAGCGATTTATCATGAATTTATAATTATTTTTTAGTGTTTTTAGCATTAGCTTATCGAATATATATATTGAATTAATCAAGTCAAATTTGTAAATGGCACTAGTGTATGTGAAACAGGAAGGGAGAAGAAAATATTAAATTACCGAGGTTGTCAGATCGGAGTCTTATTTTGCGTGCAACTTTTTAAATAGTTATAGATAATATAGTTTATCAGGTTTATTATATCGATTCAGATTTAACGTTAATTAAAAAAAAAATAGTTTTATGGAACTTATGAATATACATAGATACATAAATGTTCATACGAATAATACGACAATAATTATTGCTTATACAAGTTCACATCGTATATTAATTATATCGAATACAAAATATCGAAAACAATATAGGAATATTAAAGGATTCACAACATAATATTATTCTTTAAACGTAAATATCGATAATTTTATTTAAGAATACGAGTATCGTATGTATGCGAAAAATGGTCTTTTTAAACGATTAATTTTATTATCCCAAAAACAGATACCTAATAAATTAAAATAAAAAAGTCGAATGTCCACGTATTGTGTACGTATATACTTACAGAATTTCCGGCGATTTGTCCGCCATTTTCGTACCAGATTGCGTTTCGAGACGCGCCGAAACGACGCCGTCGAACGACGAATCAAAAAACAAAAAGTGAAGGCGAAAAAGAAATTAATGGTCGAAAGCCGGTCGGTGAAAAGGAAAATGGACGCGCCGGTGTAGACAACCGAAAGACGGGCGATTGGTGTAACACAAAGATCCACGGAGGTCGGTCGGTCGAAGTGTTTTTTACCGTAGACGCGCGCGCGGGAACGTTAATGGCGAATTGAAGTTCGCGTCGTGCCGGCCCGAGGGCACTGAACGGCAGGAATATAAACAACGAGCGCGGACCGAACCGAGATGGACGAACGTAGTTCGGAGGAAATCGGTAATCGTGTAGTAAAATTTATGATGGCGGATCGGCGGGCGAAACAACGGAAAAACGAAAAGGACGCGGTATGGCGAAAAGAATAATACGAAAAACAACAGTCGCGACGGCGGCCGATCGGACGTAGTCGGGCCTAAGTACCGGTCACCGTTCACTAGGTTCGCTGACTGTGATGGAGTGCCGTATCTGTTTCTTATGCGGTAACTGATAACGGTAATCACCGACCGCGGTTACTTCTTTCGCGTGATAAGCGGATACGCGTCCATGATAAAAAAATACGTACAACTGTACTCGTTCGCGACTACGTCGGAATTAGTTTTCACCGAGCTAACGATCGGAGTTTTTCGAAGGCGAAATGCCGTACGAAATTCTTAACGGTACCCGCTCGAAGACGGCCGTAGATAAAAGGTGTAAAACCGTCGACGACGGAATAATACGGGCGCGCGTGATATTTAATACTTCGCGTTGTTTACCGAACAGTAATTATTTTCCGACGGGTGTTTATCGCCGGGCGAGCGCCTGAAACGTAACGATTAATCGTTAAACGTTCGCGTCTACTTCGGTCGGCTAATTGTTCTCTTCGAATTATAAGCAAAACCTACTTAAACACATTTGGCGGATTGCCTTGCGCTCGTTCGCGTTACATTTTTTCGGTCGATAATTTAGCGACGAAATAATTATTTCAACAATCGCCCGCGTAAGGGTGATTGCGAGTGTTTTTACGAGCGTCGCTGTTTGCACGCGTTACTTTTTATCGTCGTACGACGAACAGTTTTCGCCGTTTCGTTCACGAAACCGGAAAAACATCAACGTGCGCCGGTTCCAAGCTGTTCGTGTTTTTACAACAATCCGTCGGCTTCGCGTGCCGTTTTTTGTTTTTTTTTTGTTTTCACATTCTCCGTCGCGCCGTTTACAAAAGTATTCGACGCGCCTCGATGGCGTGCCGGCGTCAACGCGTGCCCGCCTGTCAACAACTTAACAGGTAACGCGTGTCGTTACGGGCCGATTGGACGAAGACTTAGTAGACGCCTTTTGCGTGTTTCGCGAACATTTGTTACGTACATTTTCGTCCGATGTCACCGACTACGAACGGATTAGTTGCACGAAAACATTGTCGACCATGTAGTATCTTATTTTTTTGGTATCGATTTTTCTATAAATCTATAAAAAACAAAACCTATTTTGGCGTCGACCTTTTTGGAGAACTTAGAATTTTGCGTTTCAGGGACAATCGTTTCCTCGAGCTCCTTTAAATACGCCACCAGAACCAAGTACACATTTCGTGATATTTTATTCTATTACATTTACGTCGATTGTCGTTGACACGTCGTTGGTTTTAGTAATATATATATATATATATATATACTTAAGGCGAGTTAGTGTTAACTTAGAGTTTTTTGAATACGTTTTTTCGCCGAAAACTCGGAACTCGTCCGTGTAACGACCTTTTCTGTTTTTTCACTCGTTGTTAGAGGCGAATATTTTTCAGTATTCACAACTCGTCGATCAAACGTCGTATTAACGTAACAAAGGAAAGTTGTTTATAAAAGCGTCATAAAAACATTATCCGGGTACCGGCCGGGAAGCGCGACGTTTTCCCGTTTTTAATTTCGAATCTTTCGGCGAATAATTTTAACGCGGTACTAATGTCGCGGCGCGAAATCAAATAATCCATCGAACGGCCGTCGAGCGGACTTTGTTTTCGGAACCAATTGTTGTTTATCGAACGAAAGTACCCGCGGCCCCGGGTCAGTTTGATTGTAGCGCCGAGTTATTGCCGCGGAACGAATATTGAATTTTAATCCAATCGGCGGGCCGCCATCGAATTCGTTAACCAGACGCGAAAGTTAATACGATAAGAAAACCGACCGAATTCTCGGAACAATCTGGCGCGCGTGTATGACGTTTACGTAATACGACAGCGTTGACGAGAACATTCGGTTTACGCGAGCTTGTTCGACATAAATTACGTCTCTAGGGAGGCGGAGTGACGGAAAAATCCGACGAAAACGAATTCCTTACCAATTACGCGGCGGTCGTCTCGTTCGCCCGTATATATATATATATATATATATATATCGTAATTAAATAATCGAATATCAAACGCGTCGTACGGAAACGACGATATCCGCGTTTTATTACGAAATATCGATTAAAAACCGTAGTAATTGTTGGCGTCCGTTACGACGAAACGAATAATGGCGATTCGATCGTCGACAATCGTACGATTCGGAAACTTATTCGCGTATTATTTTTTCGAGATCGAGATTTCGCGTGAACCGCGGACGGGTTTGACGCGTTCAAAAAAAAAAAAAAACGATCCTTCCGAACGCCATGGCGATGGGACGTTCGGAAAAGGCAAACGTCGCGGCCATTACGCCCGGCTTTTTGGAAAGCGGTTTACGGTAAACCGGAGCGCCGTCGTACTCGACGTTATTTGGCCGTGGCTGTACCGAAATTGCATATCCCGAGTGCCGTCGCGTCATTCGTATAACGAGCTTGGCGCGTCGAACGAACGCCGTCGCGTCCAATTATTCGTGTTACGTTCGCGAGCAACAGTTTTTCTCGTCCCTTCTGCCGCAGCTCCGAAATTGTCGGTTGTTTAACGGCCGTTTAGCTCGTTTCACGACGGATCAACACCCGTGACGTTTTCGTGACGGCATTCTGTCGGGAACGTTCTCGGAGTTTATCGATAACGGAATCGTCGCGGTAAATGTTTACACGAACAATTGTATACGTTCGCAACGTTTCGAAAATGTCCTATACATACGAGGAGAGCGTGCTCCATATTCGAAATTGAAATGTCGACCAGTTTCAAAACGTATATTTCGCGTTAAATTTAATGCGCACCGTCGAACGTTTTCCAATGTTTCATCGAGAAGGTTTTAGGTAATTCGGGTACCAAAGATTATTGCAAAATTAACAAATTGAACGTCTAAACAAACACCGACTGTATTGGAAATACCTAACATAATTAATTTAAATTCTTTTAAGCAGACAAAAACACGATATTGCCCGTATTTAAATATATACGTGCATTAGGCGATTATTGAAATCGTGTTTGAAGGATACGCTTTTTGTTAGCTTATTTTTTGACGTCTTTGGCGTTGGAATACTGGAGCCGGTTAGGTATTTTTTTTTCGTAATCAACTAAACTATGTCGTATTATTCGTCACTAAATTATTATCGATATAAAAAAAAAACGCGTTTTTCACCCGGAAAATCTTCCACCCGATAACCGTCGACAAAATTCGAATTATTTAATCGGTTTAAACTGAACACTGCTCGGCATCGTGACCTTGGTGTTCGGCGTTGTTTTTGCGAAAGATCGTCGTGTTGTCGTTCCCGCGCCGTCAACGGCGAAATATTTCGAAATAACGTTACGTACAGTTTGAATGGCGACGTTCGGGTTGAATTCAGAATTTAAACGCCGATTTTAGTGACTTCGAAGTCTTTTTCTAAAGAATATCGGCTGAAAAAGTAGCGACGGCGCGTTAAGATGTCGATTTTCGAAAAGAGCAAGATCGCGAGGAATTGTAACGAACGACGTCGTCTTTTATATACCGCGCGTTTATCTACTTACTATGTGTTGCCATCAAACCTATTAGAATGTCATTTGGCCCGATTGAAATTGGCGGATCGTGCGACGGCCCTGATTTAATAAATTATACGATCCAGAAAAATGTCGTTACGGTTTTTACTATCTAAGAAGTAAATTTTTTTACTACTTCGTAGGTGCTCGCGGTCCAGTGAAAGAATGTGTCATTTCCGGTCGTCGCGACGGTATTCAGGCATATACGAGCTTTTAAAGTTTAAGTACCGACCTTACTGTCGAGGCGAAGACTCGAGAATCGTCGGACTACTCGATTTTATTGTGGGTACACTTTTATTACGACCAAATAGACGGATGTCTGAAATTGAAATGGTCGCCCTTGATTGGACACTTAAACTCGGTTTTCGAAACAATACGAGACAGCGACGTAATAATATATCGTCGTTGGCATTAGGTTGTCGCGGTCGCCTGGGTAATAATATATTTGACGAGATGGTGGACAAAAATACGAAGTTGGACATAAAAGTAGATTTTATTGTACAATTAACGCGGTGTGTACGTTCCGAAACGGAACCGGCGATAAATGCGAGAAAAACGTAAAATAATAACGAGGACGAAAGGACATTTTTATTTACAATTCGGATCATCGTACGCGAATTATAGAAATTTTTTCGAAAAAATTGTGCAAGGAAAGCGGAATGAATGGCGGCGATAGTACGATACGCGAACGGAGTTCTAAACGAATTCACGGCGATTTTGAAAACTGAAACGGTCGACGACCGCATTTTCGCTCAAACTCTCCGTTCAACGGGACGTTCGAGCTGTAAGACTATTACCTAGATCCGTCGTCAAATGAAAAACTAACGAACCCATTTTCGGATTTTGAGTAAAGCCTATAGGGTATTCGTTTTTCGCGACGACGTGTATTTTTTACGCACTCCACACGGAGTGCTCGGATGATCTGGACATATATGCGTTCCGGTAACAAATTGGGCCCGCAGCCGGCACTCTATTGGATTTTCCATTTTCCCGATAGAAAGCGTAATTAAAAACAATCAATAAATTGCAAAAACACCGGTAAATTTCTCGATATATTCGTTTTGGACACGGACAATTTGCGTATTATTTAACAGCTCAGACATATATAATAGTTTAACAATATTTATTACATTAATTAACTATAGTAAACTACTACCGTCGCTCATAAATAAGTTTTCGAATACAATGTTACAATCGTTACTTCGAATCTCGAATTAAATAAAACTTAAAAACGTCTGTCTAAGTAACTCGCTCGAACCGATATTTACAGCGTTCGCGGTTCGCTAACACTTTTTTTTATTTATATAAAACGTTTTATTTTTTTCGTTTAAATATATTTTTATTATCCGGACAATGAACTTAACAATATTAATAATGAATTGACGTATGTTCTAACATTATAGAATATTATACTCTATATAAATATATATATATATATGTATCGTTTACACAAAAAATTGTATCGAAAAAATTACTCGGCCAATTCCAAAACAAAAGTTTATATACGTTTTCACTTCGCCGCGAATTTATTAATTCCCCTGATCGAAATATTAAATGATAAGGCCGTTAAAGGCCCTCCCCGGGAATCCCAATCACTGGACATAAACAGATATAGTGTTTGGTTCCGGTCGCGATACTGTACAAAAATATTCGAGCACGTGTCCAGCCTTTTTAACGCGCTTCGAGCGAAAAGTAATAGTCTGACTTTCGTTTACGTAAAATATTACGGAGAACGAATAACGAACAAAAAAAAAACACACACACACACAACGTTCATTTTCGGGCAACGAAAGTTGAAAAAAAGAAATCCGTACGCGGCAGGCTCGCGCCAAACAATCGTTCGTATTCCACTCCTTCAAGAACGGACGAGTATTTCCTTAACGTAGAGACGGACCCGTTGTTAGGCGGCATTTTTCGTTTCGTTCGTATATCGGATAACAAAGGACGTCGCGTTTTAAAAATGATATATTCACAGAAAAAAAATGTTCTATTCATATTTCCAACAAAATACTTTTTTTTTCGTGATATATGGTATAAAACGCCCGTAGTCGTCGGCGGTGCGCCCGGTAATTTCGCAAACGATAAAACCGCGTGATACGTCATTTTGAGCGCGGGCCGCGTAATATTTTCATTTTTTCGAAAACGGACCGTCCGTGCCTGTAGACATATCATTTACAAGGGTTTCCCGAGCGGACAACAAGTGGCAAACGTTTTCTCGTTACAATTACACCGGTCGCGGGTGGTTCGCGTATACGTACACACGTTTCGTTTTCATACGATACAACGGGTCGCTTAAATACGAGAACGTTCGAACATTATTATTCTACTAGCCGGGACGACTTTTTTTTACACGTACACGTTTACGTAACATCGAGGAAATAATTAGGACGGGGTAATTATAAAACGCCGTATCGGAAAATAATACGTGTTTACCGTTGCACGGACGGCGCAAATATTTTTTCTAAACGCTTATACGTTAAGAATATAAAATAATTTCTTACTCGATTTGTTTCCACTTTGTATTATTTACAATTACTATCGTATTATAGACGGATTTTTATAATAATAATAATAATAATGATAATAATAATAATAATATATATATATAATACGTACACACACGCACACGCACACGCACACACACGCACACACACGCACACGCGCACACACACACACACACACACACACACACGCACACACAAATATATAAATATATAATATTCGGTGTCGAACATCTTCGTTTTAAAAATATTATTATTTAAGTATTATATATATATATGTAAGTATATATTTAATATTTACGAATATATTACCTAAACACGTCCGCGCCGATCAACAATCGTTACAACAACAAGAACTTTTATACAAACCGTTCCGTTTTTACCATTCTAGTAATATACTCTACGACACGACACAATCGTCGTTAATAATAATTTAAATGCGTAAAAATTGACGTAACTAAACACAGAATTATGTAAGTATCAAACATTTTTGAGCAAACTGAATGCGAACTGGATGTTTGGACGGGCTCTCTGTTCCGGGTACTCTTCGTCACGCTCAATATCACCGTGGCCTCCACCAGCGTTTTGCCGGAGCCCACGATCAAATTGTACTCCCCGCTGTGCGCCGGCATCACCGATTGTATCGTCAGCGTGGCCACTTGGCAATACGAAGACGTGGACGACTGAAACGTACGGTACGTCGGCAATTATACAACGTGCCGGGCCGGTTAACGGCGATGATAACCGTCGGCAAAAACGTCGACACCGCCGCCCGAGCACGCGGCGGTCGGACCACGCGCGAAATGGCGCGCTTATTTCCGCGTATTCCTATCGATTTTGAAAAAATCGTAAAACGCGCCGACTTCGGATAATCGCACCAACGTGGCGACCGATTAGTCGTCGTTTCGTACGTGTGTCACATCGAACGTTTTTCGGGCCGGCCGGAGTCCCGTCGTTCGAATCCGTGTCGAGTATATTAGAATACGGATGTCGATCGTTTTTTCGGGATTTCGGGCCGGTTGGGAGCAAAATGGACGATTTTTTCGCAACCGTACTAGAGTCGAGTACCCCGTGTTCGTGTAACCTTAGAGATCGTCGACGACTGGACACAGCACCGGTAGAACGCGCGGCGAGAAGTTGGCCTACGTAATATTGTTCTTCGAAATCGATCGGTGTAAACCTTGGGAGTTAATCGTCGATAACGCTCGAATTTTTTTCGAAAACGTTACTATAGTTGGGCGGATAAATCGCTACCTACTCACGTTCCGTAGACTATAAATCCCGAACGAGTGTGGACAAATTGGATCGTACGACGATTTTTTTTTTTTTTTAATCGCCGACGATTTATTTTTCGGTGTAAAAAGCGTCTCGAAGTCGCCGCTCGTCTATTGTGTGAAACTGTACGTTCAGCATTCGCGGAATCGAAGACGGGACGTCGTCGAGGGGGCGAAAAGTCGGAACGTTTTTTGCCGGTCGGGACTACTATCCGCGTGCCCCCTCTTCCCCCCCCCGGCCACCCGGTATTCCGATTATCGGCGGGAAGAAGATACTTTTTGTTTATTTTTCGGCACGTCGAATTTCCGAGTATTTGTCGCGAACGTTTTACGAAGGATTTCGAAAAATAACGAGTTATTTTTTTTCGCCGAAAAGTTTCAAACGAAATCTATAGAAACCCCGCATACAACGACAGTTCCGGCGGTCGTCGTTATTCGAACGAAAATGAAATACGTTTTTCGTTCGAGACTTACCGTTATGCTGTGAGCCGTTATTTGACCTACAGCCGTTCCTGGCCTAATGACACGATCACTGGCTATCCAAAACACTTTGTTCACCATTGGATTTGAACAGAACTCGGCCGACAGTCGGGTTTCGTCGTCTCCTTCGCGCGCAACAATTGTTCTGTTTTCCGTATATATCACCGGACCACCTGAATAATAACGATTACGGTGTTCCGTTAACGAATACAAAAAGAAAAAAAAACCAACCGAAGGCCGTAAGTCGTACGCGTAGGAGGCGGACGCTACGGTTTCGAAATCGGTCCTTCAAGCCTTTCGGTTGTTTCTTTTATTTCGAGCGCGAACACGCCGAATACTACGGGATTTTTTTCCAAATTTTCGCGAGAACGTGCAGCATTCGTTGTACTCCGTCTTATTTATGTCTACGCGGCGCGTATTACAGATATCGATTGTGTACGGATCGTACCGATTAAGGGAACAGAAACGTACGAAACGAAACCGAAATGTTCGTCCGAGTTCGGTGAACGGGCGAATAATTCGCGCGTACTCGAATTAGTGTTCGTTCGTCGGTGGGACGTGAACGGCTAGTGGCGCGAACGGAAAACATCGTAAATCGTATATCGTGCGTGCGTGCGTGTAACCGGTTAACTCGGAACGGATTACGCGCGAGACTTACGCGAACTCGTTTCGAACTTCAACCCGAGACGCCGCGTGACCACCAACCCTAAAACACTAACCGCGACTACTACTCACCGACCACGTTCAAGTGTAACGTGTACACCCGGAGTTTTTCCAGGTTCCGGTTTTTGGTGCCCACCACGCATTTGTATTCGCCGGCCTCCTGGTACAACACTTGATCGATACGGAGACTACTGCCCGGTCCCATTGGTTGCAGGTCGCCGTCGTCGGCGCCCGTTTTCGCCCAACACGGTACCGCGGCGCTCGGCCCGGACGGACACTCTAGCTGCACTTCGCCGCCGACGGTGACCTCCACCGATTCCGCGGACCCGACGCTGTCCTCTTCGATCAGCTCCTTGCGGACCGCCTCCAGCTCGTCCGTGTTGTCTGCAACGCGACGTTGTCGTTACGAACGGTCCGTCACTACTCACTGGTTGTTCGGGACGGCGGCAAATCGCCCGGCCCGCTTACATCTGACGTTCAGGAAGTAACCGATCGACGAGTATTCGGACAGCAGGTGCCTGCTCGTGCACTTGTACCAGCCGCTGTGGTTCCGCCGGATCGACGTGAAGTTCAAGAAACCGTCGTCGGTCTGCAGGACGGGCGGCACGGTGTCATCTAACGGGACGAACGAGTTGTTGTTGTCGGTTCGTTGTTTGCGTTACGGCGTTAATAACATACTACCTTTTTGCCAGACGGGCGACGACGGCGGGTTCGAGTCCACGTCGCATTTCAGCGACACCGGGATGCCTTCCCTGATAGGTATGCCGAATCCGGGAATTCGACTGATCCCGAACGAAGGAGTATCTATAATGGGACACAAGCGCGGCGGTTCACGACATGTCGCCTATGTAAACGGCGCGTTCTTCCGGGACACCGACGGTTCACTGACGTTCCGACACCGTCCCGGAAGACTGTCTCGCGGTTCGAAATTCGTGTTGGCGGATACGGTCGAACGACGATAGAGATTCTTTAGTTTTAGGAAAAATTCGGGAATTTTTCAAATGTCGCGGAATAAAATACGACGGATTCGGACCCGTAGGGCGCCGTTAGCGTATATTTCTCTCGTCGACTCGTTCAAACCGTAATTAGGATCATTATCGGATAGTCGACGAGTTTTTCGTTAAACGATTCGAGGTTATATACGCGACTTTGATTAAAAATCGAAACGAACTTTTTGTAAAACCGTAATTACCATTAGTCGGGCGCCATCTATATTTTATAACGTGAACATTTCTAAAAACACTCGCACGTCCGCATATATATATATATTGTATGGTTATATGTACGTAATAAATATTGATTTCGATAACTTACATTGAACGTCGAGGAGAATCGAAGTATTCAAGGGGTTAACAAGGGTGACATGCGTTACTATACACGCCACAGTAGCGTTGTGATGAGCCCTGAGAACTCTTTGGATTTTCGCCGAACTACGGCTGATGTCTTTCTCTTGGAACGACTCGTTGGACTGCAGCAGCCCCGAAGACGTCTCGTCGTTTTCCAAATTCGCGTTACCCGGGAACAGTAACCAATGTAAGGACGGCATCGGATTTCCACCTTCGACCACGCACTCTATGCTCAAGTCCATGTTTTCTTTCACCGGTACGAACAAGTTCCCGGGGTCTAAACGTCGTCCGTCGATCAACAGGTACGGTTCCTTCGGTGTTTCTGGAACGCGGGCGCCGGTTACATTAATGCCTGGTCCCGTTCGCCGGCGATTAAATTACGCGCGCAAATCTGTCGCCGGAAATACCTAAAACTACCAGGCTTATCGCCCTGGCCAATTGTTTGTCGCTCGCGCATTGCCATATCCCGTTGTCGTCCAACCGTATATTGTTGATCGCCAAAACTCCCGTGTTGTGGTTCAAGCTGTACCGATGTCCGAGATCGACGTTCTTTCCGTTGTGCTGCCATCTATTTCGACAAACGCGCCGTCACTTATTTCGCCGAACTGTTTAAATGTTGTCGTCCGTCGCGTACGTCGGTACCGACGGACGGACGGACAGTGTTGGCATTACTTTTACCCGTCCAGTTCGAAAAACTATTTATTTAAAATTATCTATTTCGATTTATCGAATATTTCAATCTGTCTATTCAAATTCGTCTATTTATTTATTTAAATAGCGATTGAAAAAAGCAACACGACCGTTTGCGATAGACGCTCGTATTATTTGCCGCATAAAAGACGCGCCAGATTTATTACTTTCCGGCTCTGGCGCCGTGTTTTGTACGGAGAACATCGAAAACGTGCGCGTTACGGTACGCAGGGCTATCGTTTAAGTCGTCCACGTTAGGTAATTCCCCTCGAATCCAGACCGACCGGCTATCGAATTATTACGAATCTCTAACAATATCCTATTTCGTGGATACGTAGTTCGGGAAGCTTTTTCGATTGAACGCGCCCCGTTTACGGTCCCGTCTACGCAAGACGCGTACCCGTTCAGTAACCACTCACTTGAGTTTCATTTGTGGCCAATTGGACGTCACGTTCAACGCGGGCGGGATTCCGCACTGTAACTTCACGTCCGAATGAGGCCACGTTAATTGCTCCAGAGGGCTCAACGTACTCAGCCCGGTGTTGTCTCGTTGCTGATGATGCCGCAGTATGTGCGTCATAGTGTTGGCGTCTGAAAAAAAAAACGACCGCGTGACGTTCGAATCGAGTTTGTTGTTCCGGCGCGTGTTTTCGAAATTCCAAATATTCCGGCCGACGTTTTATTTCGCGAACCGATCCGTCGGTTATTGAACGTACGCGACGGCGACGGCGGCTGCGGTCCGCTGTTATGAACACATTGCGATATAGTATTAAGTAGACCATAAACAATTACAAAAGTACTAAAATTGCTATTTAGACAAATTTTGGCTTGCCATCGCACAATCCAACGGTAGTCCGAAAGCGTGCGACGTCAGCCATATAAACTATTTGTAAAATAATATTAAGTAGGTCGTAAACACCTACTAAACCATATTTAAACAATTGACAATGACACAGTAAGAGACAGTAGTCCATGCGTCGTCAGTCGAGTCCTCGATGTGCTAACAATTTACTGTAAGATATAATATACTTATAATAATATACTCGACTTGTTATTTCTATCCAATCTTAACGACCCGTGTGTTCCTG
>JAIPRN010003414.1:0-21595 GCA_025469175.1 Geopemphigus sp. TES_GeoC_2020 | reverse complement strand
GACGAACCAAAAAAAAAAAAAAATATTTCCCTCGAAAGACTTCGATCGGGCGATTATCTTCGAGTTATTAACGTTTCAAAGCAGGCCGACGAAAAACCGACTTTTACGTTTTCGGCGATTCCGAAGGTCCCGGGAAAATGACGCGATATTCCGAACGAACCGGCGGCAAGTACGAACGCGGGCGCGCGCGTCCCCTCCGAACGTTTGGAACATTTACGAATCGGTATTGCCGTCACCACGACGATCGTCCGGAACGCGTTCGGCCGGTTGTCCGAAATTCCGCGACGACGGCGAAATCGTCCAATGGCCGGTGCGCGGTGTGTTCAACGGGCCGAGGTTAGGGCGCGTGATCAAAATGTGTCGGTCCGCGTTCGGAGTACGGGCGCCGTCGCTAAGAACTCGTACACTCGTCCGGCGAGCACGACGAAAAAACGGCGAACGGACGTCGATACGATTTTCGGTCGGCCAACGGCGGTCGCCGGGGGGAAAGTCCGCGACCCGTCGGTTATTCACGTACGGCGTGCCGTGAACGGCGGAACGAACCGTTCACGTCCGTTATCCAGGGACGAGCCCGACGCGAACACGTAACCGTCGGTTTTCCCCGCGTAATCACAACCGTGGTTGGGAGGAACGCGCGCGGTCGTACCGGCTCGGTATATACCGCGGTTTTTTTACCGCTATTTAATATCGACGTTTTTATTACGCGTTTAACTAGCCCCGCCGGTCGCGTGTCACATCCGACCGTCGCGCGTATTATTTTATTATTATTATTATTATTATTACGCGTACGGCCGCGACCTGTTCCGCTTGCCTCCGCCCGTACACGTTCGTAGCACGCGTCGTTCCTCCTGCGCACGTTCGACGCTCCCGGGGCCCGACTAATTCTCTTCTCGTGTTCGCAACTTCAACGCCGTGTCGAGTTCTCGTAGTAAATTGCCGAGACGGAAAAACGTTCGTTAAAACGTCCCTAATTAACTAAACGAGGAAACTGAAACGGGGCCCCGCCTCTCTCCACCTGTCCATACGTAACGTTCGACAAACGCTCGTTCCGCCGCATTCGCGCGTCTCGAATTCGCCGCGCGTTTTCACGGCTCGGAAATACGTTCGCGTAACCGACCCCGACGGTGCCGTCCTCCGGCTACGGATTTTACGGTTGGTACGCGGCCGGTTACGAACGATCCAAAACGAATCGTTTCGTTACACGTTTACTAAACGCCATTTTCCCGGCGTCCGCGTACGCGTTCCGTATGTAAATACAACGCGCCGGAACGGTAAACGCGAAAAATAAACGATATTAATTTTTTCGTTTTTGTTTCGCAGGTAATTAAATAATCGATCGATATATCGGAGCGCACTGCCCGCGTCCGTGGGGACCGTACACACGCGGTACATCAAACACGGCGACGGGACGTCGGCTACGCAACCACGCCGTAGGTACCGACGGTATTGCCGGCTAAAGGAAACTCGTCGGTTCGTGTTTGTCTTTCGACGGTTATCGCCGGACGGACGGGGCCCCCCCCCCGTCCCGGCGCAGTTCGTCGCTTGAACGAATACGCGCGTCGTTCCCGTAGCCGGCACGCGCGCTTATTCGTTCGTTTTTCTCGCGCCGTGAGGGATTCCGAGGGATTATTTATCGGCGATAGGTAAGATTTAAAAAAAAAAAAAAAAATTAACGTACGATACAACGAATCGACGCTGTCGTTCGCTCCGCGTGCGTCTGCGACCGCACGTTGACGAAAATCAATAGCGGATTTGTCGCATTGCGCTGGCGTCAAATACGCGCCTACAAGTATGCGTGTGTATATAGGCGATGTACCGTTCGTGTTTCGAGCACGTAGTCCGCTGGTCTTCCCCCGTCCCTGACGGCCAGTTTTTAAGTTTCCCGTCCAAGAGCGTAGACAACGAGTCGGCCACGAAGCGCGCGTCTCCGTCCGAGCACGTAGGTTCGAATTTTCGAAACCGAGTGTGACCGTCGTAAGAACTCGTCGTCGTTTTGTCGAAAACGTTTACACGCCGTCGTCAAACGCGCTCCCTTCCGTCCCATCCCGGCAAGACGCGACGTCATTTTTGTTAACCCCCCGCGCTTTGTCCCCGTCTCGTTCGAGACTTTCGCGCGCCGCTGTTTACGTACCGTCGCGGCGTCTAATTAGTGCGGGACAGCTCGAAGTTTGTTTCGCTGTCGACATTTCCCCCATCTTCCCTACCCCCACCCCGAGCGTGACCCGAAACAAATAGCGGTACGGCGCTTCACCGGCACCCGTACGACGACAACAGGCGGCCGACGACGAATCACTGGGACGAAACGTCGCCCGTTTTTCTCTCGGTCTCGTTAATTCTCAGGTCGTCCGCTAAACCGTCGGCCGATCAACGTACCGTTTGTACGAAATACGCGTCCGATAAACAGGGGGGGGGGGCCGTCTGGTGAATGTCCAGTAATCGGGCGAACAGGTACCGTCGAATCGACGGTCGGGCGTGCGAAAGAACCGACCGAACACCGCCGACTGTATACGCCACAAGTGACTGGGGCGTACGACACGGAACGGGGGGGAGAGGTGTGACCGTGAAAACGGTTTCGTCGGGGAATCGTCGTCGGGACGGCGAGGCCCGTGCGCCAACAACGTCCCCCCCCCGTCCGTTCACGAGTACCGTAAATCGTCGCTTTTACCGTTCCCAGTAGTACGAACCACCGCGAATCTCCCGGCAGTGTCGAATGTGTCTGTTCAACTAATAGTTATATTGGACGGACGTTTACCCTCGCCGGGAGTTTCTCGTCCAGGGACGGGGCACGGTCGTAGACAACTAACGGCGGCACGACTCGAGTACCGTTCGGGGTGGCGGTGGCCGCCCGTTTCCCCGTCAAACGAACGGGATCGGGGAGACCGCCGGCGGCACTATCGTCGCGAACATTCCCCGGCACGACTTTGGCCGATATATATTCGGGCGCCGAACGTACGCGAAAAAAAAGGATAGGGAACGTCCCACCCTGACCGCCGCCATTATGGTCGCCGGCCGACACGGAACAGTGGCGTACAAACGCTATACGATGTACGGTACGTACGTAGGAGTCGCTACCCGGCGAACTTTTACGGGACGAAAAAACCGCCCGACGTTTTAATAAAAAACTTTCGGACGAAAGTTTCCGTTTTCCACTTTATCCGATTTACCTGTTTCGTTATTTATTAATATCGCGTTAGGTTTCGCTAGCTACGTTTCGCGTTACGCATGCACCGCCGTGACAATAACGAACGTGCACGTTCGCGGCGCCGTTATTGTTAATCGATAACGTCGACGGACGTTTGAATAATAAATATAATAAGTTTCGGGCCGTCGTACGTTATACGTTCGACGAAATCGAAAAATTTGATCGCCGGAGAACAGCCCCACATCCGTCCCACTCGGCAAGCGCCTAGACGTGATACAAATTATCGGTCGATAAGAAGTTAGTGGCCGTCGTATAGACCCGCGCGGCGCGTTCTCATTCCGAAAACGGCGTGTATATTTATGGCGACTCGGGCGAGACGTCTAAATTCGAGTGTAGTAGTAATAATACGCGTCGAACGACGATGGTCCCCATTTGTACCGCCGGTCCGAATGCAAACACACCGGCATATACCACACGCGTATACCACACGGGTTAGGTTCGGTTACCAGACGAACGTTCTTTGTGGTTGGGGCGCCGGATCCGCGGCGGTAAAATAAAAACCGACGACTCGGAGATATCGCGACGTTACAACGGACGAATCGACATAACGCAGGCGGCGGCTGGGTCGGACCAGACAGTATTCCGGTTCGTATTCGGTACGGGTATTGCGCGTCCGGGGGTGTGTGGCGTGCGGCGCGTGGGGACGGAGAGAAAAGCGACGCGCGATCAATTTCGGCGACGAACGGCGAAGACAAAAATAAATGTATTACTCGGCTTATTTCCCTCGTACATCCGTCCCGCGATCCATCCACCCTAGTCGCGTATATAAATACGTCGGTTCTTTTTTCGCCCTTCATTCACCACCCGCTCCACGCACTACCGATCGGTTAAACCCGATCAATCCCTCCCCGCGGCGAATAATAATAATAATAACGACAACGACGACAGCACGGAGATTATATAAGTTTGTCGCCGCCGCCGCCGCCGCCGTCGTCTATTGTCTTTGAAAACACGAAGGGGGCTACACATTCCCGTCGTCGATCATCCGCCCGGTCTCTAATAATTACTTACCCGTCCCGTTACGTCTACGGTTGTCGAACCCGACGCGTAATGACGCGTACGCGCAATAAACAACCGGCGCGATCGGCCGAACGAACCAAAGACGAAAAAAACCCTCCAAACCCGAAACGACTAACGGGCGGGAGAAGCGCCAGTCGCGCGTTTCGGACACTGTCGGCGAACGGGGGAAAACTTGGCGGCCCCGAAATCCGAAACAAAAAGAAACGAAACACTTGGCCGACTATAACGATATTGTTATCGTTTTATCGTGAGGGGCACGAAGGAACGCCGCTCCGGTTATAATACAACGAACGCGTCCGACGGGTTATTTTCGCATTGCCGCAAACTTCCGATATCGCCGCGCGATAATTGCGTCCCGGCCACTTACCGTACTTGTTTATCTACGTCCCGGTGTCTCGTGGCGAATACTTTTCCCGGAGGAAAAAAAACACCGTCCCGTGTGACGGCTAATCCGTCGTCGGCGGCCAATTTCGGTGACCGGTCGCGAAACGACGTTTCCCGATGTTCGGTCGATTAGGTTCGTCTCCCTACGCACCGGTGTACGGTAATCGGCGTCCGAGATTACACCGGCAACGCGCCAAGTCGAATTCCGGCGTAGAAAACCGCGCGTATTTACCGCTACGCCGTTCCTACGTAAACACTCGGAAGAACGTGGCGCCAAATTCGGGATCGCCCATCCTTCATCTTCGCTTTCCTCTCGGCATCCCTTCTTTTCGACCAATCCTATCGTTCCGTCCGTGACGACTCGTCGTCCTCTCGGTCCGATCGGTATTTCGCGCGTCCGCTAGGTTTCGTCCAATAAAAGCTCCTATAGCTCTTCCAGTTGTCTTTAGAGTCCTTTCCCGCTCGTGTGTCCTCGGACCGGTCGAGTGTTTTCCCGCTTGGCGATTGGTTACCGTATCGTCCCGGTGGTAAACGTTCTGTGTAGGGGGCAGCCTACCCCGACGGTTCGGTCCGAAGAATACTTTGATGGAAAATTATGAGTTGGCCGCTTGCCGGCGTTACGCGTTTGTATTACATTCGCGTTACTGTATTTCGGATTAATGGGGGTCATTTAAGCGTTGTGGATTTCGGATGGAAAAACGCGACGTCGGGAAACGGTTACCACGAAAACGGTCGAAACCGTGAACGGGTAAACATTTGGCGGCGGCGGTGTACGGATTTCCCGTTTCCCTCCACCCATCATCATCGTGGACGCGAAACCGATACGAGCGAAGGGATTAACGATCGTTTTCCGGACGAGGGGGGGGGGAAATAAAAGCGACCGGTGACGGGAGGGCTATCGTATCGGCTCCGGGCGGCGATTAATTTACGCGCCGGCCTTTTAAGCGACCGGCCGGGTGCCGGCCGATCCGAATGATATCGAACGAAACAAGGAACTAATCGACCAAGAGGCGCTTATCGTGTTCCGACGCCGAACACCGACGGCGTGGACAAATAAAATAAAACTGCCGGTAACGAAATTGAAAACGCCGGCGCGCTCGGACCGGAGAAATAAATCCGGTCGGCCCGAAATTCGCGCGGGATTTCGTACGGGAAACGGCGTCGCCGTGTAACGACGCGAACGACGACCGAAAAAAATCGCTTTACCATTTTCGTTCGATTCGTTCCGTGTCTGTCGGTTCCGTTTTGTACCGAAATTGTAGCCGAATTGGCCGCCGGTTGGGCGCTCCAGGAGGCCAACAGCTTTCGAACCGGCCCGAATGCTTTCCGTCCGTTTATCGATCCGATCGCGCCGACGTTTCGGCGAACGGGCCGACGGTTGTTCAAAATAAACGCGTCTACGACAATCGAAATACGGAACAGACAATCGCCGCGGGTCGGGCGATTTGTTTAGGAGACGACGGGTAACGCGTTCACGACTGGCGGCGTCCTCGGAATCGTACCGCGGTCGTTGTTATACGGTTACCGGTCGCGCGGTAAACGAGTTTCGTCGGCAAAACGGCCGATCGAACGGACCCGGCACAAATTCCGTTTTCGCGTTGGTCTCTCGACGACGATTTCGGGACAACGTACGCTACGGTTCCCGTGCGTATTGCGCGCACGGTACTAACCGGCCGTCTAAACGAATACATAAAAAAAGCGCGTCCGGCCGCCGTTCGACCATTACGAATAGCGTTATTTCGGTACAGCTAGTACGAAAGCGAAATATACTGGCGCCCGTCGCGTACGTTACGAATACGGCGGGCCGGCGTATCAGTTTGTTGGCGTGTCCGCGACGGTGAACAACCACCGCTTGACGCAACGGGGCGAGGGGCTCGCGTCGAAAATTGTCGAAACGATTACGGAACGAACAGTAAACGCGGAAACGGCCGTGTGTTCCGAGAAACGTGGCCGTCCGAAAAATCGTTTCGTTCGAAGCTTTTCTCGGACGCGTTAATGTCGAAACGATACGCGTTTTATAAATCTGGCGCGTGCGTGGGATCCTGAACGTTCGGGCGGTACGGCGGGTGGACACGGCGGCAGCGGGCGACCAGATGCCGCGGCGACGAGATTTTCGGAAATTGGGGCGAAAAGCGACCGAAATAGACGGCATTCTTTCGGAACGAAAATCGCGCGCCGGCGTCCCTGCGCGTGCGCGTGCGAGAGCCGCCAGGGGTATCCAAACGTTTGTACAGACACGTCGGTGACGTTACGTCGATCTAACCGTATCGTCGAGTATTCGACGTTTGTTCGTCGTTTTACGACGTCGGTAAATTCGCCGGATCCGGTATAGTACTTTGGTACCTGAATTTCGGGGGGCGGGGGAGCGAATGTTAGGTTTTAAATAAATAAATCGGACGACCATAACGAAACGTATAAACTTTATATATATATATATATTATTCGTTTAATATAAAAGGTGTATTTTAGGTTTTCGTTATTATTTAATACGAATATACGTCTGGTAAGAAATTAATTTTTCCTAAAAATTTTCGAGAGCGCGGTGGGTGAGGGTTTATCCCCAAAACTCCTACTCCCGGTTAATACCCCACCACGACCCGCCAATATTCGATACACGTACTCGTCCCACCTGTATTCTCCGTTCGACGTGTTTCGGAAAAAAAATTCGTCGTCGTTCGCGCCAAATGGCCCGAGTGCCGGATCATACGGTAGACGACCGGTTGCTAAACAGCTTTACGTTGACAAGAACGTCCCTCCCCTACCCGCCGTCTATACATACATACACATATATATACGTCCGTGTCGATTTCGTTTCACGACCGTGTATTGGAATTACGCAGGCCGTCTCCGTCGTACTCGCCCGTACGTCTCGGTAACCGTTCGTAACACGGTTACGGTAACCGACGGTGTTCGGTTAGGCGTTGAACACGAACGGTGTATACACGTCGAGCCGTCGGAAATTACGAATTTCCGCGACTCGCGCGCGGAATAGCACACCGAATGGTCGGAGGAGGGAGCGTACGGTATTTTTTAAGCGGCCGGTCGTTTATTTATACGCGAACGAACGTCGGCGGTCGGGTTGATGTAATGGAGGGGGCGGAGGGCGTTTTTTTCCACGCTCGCTTACACGTGTATACACACACACACACACATATATACCTATGTGTGTGTATAAGTCACCGACGGCCCCGGCGTACTTATCGTCAACGGGGCGTTATTTTTTCGGTTGAATTTTTACGAACGGGTTCGGCCGCCGTCGACGTTCCAGCCCGAACGCGATATATAAAAATCTTCTCCGACGACCTCTGGGGCGGAATACGTCGAAAATACAAACAGACTAACGTCGCGTCGTACGCGTTGTCCGAATAATTATTGCGGTTTGTTATGGTTGGACAAAGCGGCCGGCGCGATCCACGCGTTTCCCACACGTCGAACGACACCGCCGGCCGATTTACGTAGCGATCGCTTTTGCCGTTCCGCCCTGCCGCCGTCGTTCCCGTTACCGCGGTACCTAACCAACCACACCGCGCGCAGGCCGTTTGCACCGCGGTAACGTCGTCTCACGTGAGCGCCGCCGCCACATGTTGTTATACGCCCGGCGCCCACCTGCGGATATCATCGTCGTCTGTACGGTGTTTGCGTAATATAAGTGTGTAACCGGAATCGCTGTAGACGATAGCGCGCGCTTTCCGAAACGTCCGCCAGCGTCCGGGTGGTAAAATATTTCGAACCGCCGTCGGCGCGAATGATACGCGGTAAAAACCAACGGTCGTCGTCCGTGTATTTCGCGATAATAGTCCGACGGGAGACGACAACAGCCGGCGGCTAAAAAAACAAAGCGGTATTGGGACGAAATTCCCTATGCGGGGTTGAGCGAGGGGACCTAGCCGAGAAAAAATGTAACGTTACGAAAATGTGAAAAAGAACGAGAGAACGAAGGAGACCGATAACTACTCCCTCCTCTGCTCCCCCCTCACTACACACTGGCTTCACCTCACTCTCTCACGCACTATAAGACTGCGTGAGATTATTATATTATTTCTCCGTCTTCTTCGTACATTCGATTATCCGGATTTTCGATTATCGGAATATGCCTAACGACAACAATTAGTCCCGTTAATCAAGTTTATACTGTTTGCGTATGTATACATCTCCTACCCCCTCTCTGCGCGCTGACACCGTCTCTCACTACCTCCTTGCGTTCGCCCGTTTGTCCGCTGGCTCATTATTACTCTTCCTTTTCCTCATTATATACTGAGACGTTTGAAACAGTGACTCTCTGACGCTAACGCTGTCGGCGATTAAATTCGAAATCTGCATTTTTAGTTCGGTATAAATATCTGGCGCGCAAATAGAGAGGTCCCCCCCGGTGAACCCTGCGTACGAAAGGGACTTCGTTCCAAACACGTTCGCGGTTTTCGTTACGCGGATTTTCGCCGCGGACGTTATCACGACGACGACGACGCCGCCGGGCCGTGTGCCACGGGCGTCGGCTTAGTACGGCGCTCGGCGAAACTCCGTTTTACCGGATGCGCGTAAATCCGCGATTAAAAAAAAAAAAAAAACGAAAAACCGCCCGGTAAGCGTGGCGGCGATAACAATAGTAATTAGTTACGGTAATAAAACGGGGGGGGGCGGTGTTCTCGTTGGGGGGGAGAGAGGAAGATTACGTTCGATAATTCGGAATTTCCCGTAATAGCGTTCGTACGAACGTTTTCGCCTTTTAGATTCGACACTAATTGATCAATGTTCGCCCGATTCGAATAATTCCGTTCCGGCCGCTCACGGTTCACCGGGCAACGACGTAACCGTTTTCCCCGTTTCCGTCGCCTCGTCCCTATCCACCGTTCGACGACAGGGACGCGTAGCGCGGTAATGACGTACGACGTTCCGTCGTACACGAGCGTATCTCTGGGCGCGCACACACGCGCCCGCCGCGCGGCGCCTTCCACCGTCCGTTTCGCCGTTGTCTCCCGGGACGCCGTATCGGACTCGGAACACTCCACAACCGCGCGATTACGATATATGTCCGTTCGCCGTCGGGTCAGTAATTTAACAAACGGCCGTCGTGTTCGCCCGCGCACGAATATATCGTCGGCAGGGAGTCGTCCGTACGCCGGATATCGTTTGGAAAACACTCTCTCCGTCGTTGGTTCGGTTCGCGTCTCGACGACCGAATCGGTGGACGTTAGCCAATTCCGTCCGACCGTGTCCCGCGGCTATTAACGGGACGTCAACTCTGACGCTTTATTTACGCGCGAGACCGTCGGCGGGTCCGCGAAAAGCGGACGAATTATCGACGGCGCCGCAGCCGTAATTACGTTCCGCGGCGTAGGTACGTTACGATTACGGGCCGCGTGTGCCCAACGACGAATCACTGTAGATGTCGTGGTTACGAGCCAACGACGTTGGCAAAAACGTTACGTGCGAAAACGTGTTTTCGACGTTTCCCCCGCTTCGGTTTATCGAATTTATTCACTTTTTAATTCAATTTATTCATTTAATACACACGATCCATTCGCCACGGAGTTCGGTGTTTGCGCGTCGTCGATTGCCCGAAACGAAATGTGCACAGACGAAAAATCGGACGTATCGGCCAGCCAACGGGCACGGTTAGGTAGGCGGCCCGGGCGACGTTTCGAGAAGCCGTAACGAATACTACGGGACCGAGAAAATACGAAACCGGAATAACGAACCGGTGTAATTAAACGATTCGGCCGAGTCGGAGAGTTACGAATACGACAATAACGTGGCGGGTTGAACGCGAAAGCGCCGCGAAATTTGTCGAAACCGGTGGGGTTGTCCAGTGTTCGGCGAACGTAATAAAACGGACGAGAACGACAGGGCACCGACGCTTTACGGAACGACAATGTCGCCAATCGGGTCGAACGACCGGCCGGGTGGTGGTGATGGTAAACGGGCGACCGTTCGTCGTCGTCGAATCGGCGAGCTGGCTAAAAATAAGCGCGAAACGGTCCGGTGGCGGGCAATTTAAATAAATCCCGAGGCTGTTCGCCGCGGAAAGCTCGGCCTCCGCGGCGAACAGTGCCAAACGCGTGTATGTTCGTCGCGTTATACGACCGAACTCGCGGACGTTGTGGGCGGATCGTAAAACGGCGCTCGCCCATATATTCCACGCTCGATCCGTTTCGGTTCGTCGGTACACGCGCGCGCGCGTGAACTTCTCGGACGCGAATCGTTCCCGTCGACTTCGGTCACGTTTAGCCGGCCAAACTTGAGCTCGCACGAACCGCCGCGACGACAACGATACCGCGAGCGGCGTCCATCGTTTTCGGGCACCGGTTTTAGCGTTTCTACGGACGCGCTGTATACATTTCGCGCCGTGAACCGTCCCGATCGACCTGTAACGTTCCAGTTATACACGCGGCTGGCGATGGACGTAGGCCAAACTATCGACGTTTTTAGCGCCGTATTTTTACGGTCGCGCGGAATTGATTTTTTACCATTTTTCGCCGTATATCGCGCGTCTATAATTTCACGTGTCACATTCTCGTTACCAGCGAAACTTTATAAACAGGTTAACACCGAAGTCTGACGAACTTATTTATTAATAACCGAATTCGCGCTCGAACTTTTCCCGCAAATTAGCGGCGGGACGGTGTGGAACACGTGAAACGGACGTACCTGCGCGTTTAACGATCGGACGACTGGTTTTTATCGGCGTCGAAATTTTCGACGAATAACGGCGCGGGTTTTCGTTAGCCGGACGCCCGCGGCAATCGTAACGTTGAGGCGCGCGCGGTCGATAGTTTCGCTGTTCTATATACGAATCCGGCGATAGATCGGAACGTTTCGAGACGCGAAAACGATTGTAATCGCGCGGCGTACGATACGCTGTCCCGGTTTGGCGCGCGTGAATTTTGGACGTTTTCGCCGGACCCGCCGGATCGTTTTCACCTAACCGGTAAAAAACGATTTCCGGTGACCGTCCGACGGTGGCAGCTTGCGCACCGGTACGTTTCGCGCGCGTACACGGGCGGGAACGGCCGGAAACAATACGACGGGACGCGGACGTGTGTATTCGTGTCAGTCGTGTGTTCGGAAATCGCGTCGTTTGGCCACGGGAAAAAGCGCGAAAAGTCGCTAACGTACGGCGAAATAAAAAAAAAAAACGAAAATCGTCGAATCAAAGAGCCGGAGAAGAATTCGGCGGCGGTAAGGAGAACGAATCCCTACACCAGACGTATCCGGAAAAATATGTACCACGCGCGTCGCGATTTCACGGTCGTCCGGTCGCCATCGAACTTATCCATCCGAAACCTCTTTCGCCAGATAACCGTCCGAATTGCCGGTATACGACGCTGTAAACGCTCTCCGGTCCACTCCGCGGTACGCTCGCGTATTATTTCGTCGATTTATCCGCGTCGGAAAACGTCTCCTCCTCCCCCCCCCGTTCCCCCGTTAATCCGAAACCCATTCGTCCAACACACACACACACGTATATATATATACACAATAAAGAATCACTCTTTTCGTATTATATCACGCGCCAGTGTGTGTTGTACTCGCTCGTAATTTCTCATTTTTATTAGTACTTTTATAGGACGGGCGCGCGCCGCGTTTTTATTACACGCGCACGCGCGCGTATTCTTCTGGGAAATTTATATCTATTGTGTCTTAGCGTTTCCGCCAATAAAGCGTATTATATATAGAGACGCGCGCCTGTGTGTGTGTGTGTGTGTGTGTGTACGTAACGTACGGTTGTGTACACGCGCAGATAAGAAAGGGTTTCGAGGGTTCGACGAACTCGCTCCCTGTCGCGTTTTTCGAAACGAATTTACGTTCGGCCGAAAATCGACGAAATACCCCTCCCCCCTCCCCCTCGTAACTAAACGGACGCCCGTCGTCGTTGGTCATCCTGCGCCGTCCGTAGTTCCGACGAGCCTACGTCGTTCCCATACGCTCCGTATGTGCTACGGCCATCCGACGAAACCCGTTCTCGTACCTCGCTAATTTCTCCTGGACGACGACCACCGTCGTGTACGTGCCCGTAAACCGCCGCCGTGTTTCGGGTCCCGGCCATTACGTTCCGGTCGGGAGCTTCGCGACGACGTTCGTCCACTCGCTATTGTATCGGCGCGCTTAGACACCGACTACCGTACGGTAAATACCGGAACCGGAACAACGGTTTCGTCGGTTATTCGCCGGTAAACGTTTCCGAAACGGATTGTGGAACGACGAATTCGCTTATTCCAAACCGAGTTTGAATAGTGTAGATTACGGTAAGTGAAACCGAAACCGGTTATACCGATAATATCCGCCGTCGTTGGACGTTTCTAGGGCGGTCACGTACGTTTCCTTCCGTTTTCGAGACGAACGACGTACGGGAACACGGTGAGCGCGCGAATTCGCCTAGAGACGGAGGAACGAACGTACGAGTCCGATAAACTAAAACAATATCCCTTATATGGCCGGCCGAGCTCTTATTTGGGTGGCGACGTAGTAATTGGCGCGGTTTCGTTTCGGCACTAGCCGAGTGGCGCGGCGGAAGTTATTAATCATAAATCGTTCGGGGAAATATTTTCCCGGCGTAACCGAAATCCGTGAGTAAGTCACGTAGCCTCCGCCGACCGGTAACGTTTCGTAATAATACGCTAAGCGCGCGTAGTGTATGGTAGTAATAAATAGCGCCTCCTCTCGGGTAATTGGATATCGGGTACGAGCGCGGTAGGCGAATTATAATAAATACGTTCGTATTTTGATTTCGTCGACGCGGTTCGGATTTACTCGGCGGACGCGTCGGCTTATTCGATGCCGGGGCCCCCGCTTTTGTAGTGTGTGGGGGGGGGAGGGTTTATATTTCGGCGACGCGCCGGCGGCGAATTATTTTACGTAAACGATCCGACGGTACGACGCGCAATTGATTGTCGCTATTATGGACGTTAAATCCGCGTACTTATAAACAAACTCGGGAACGCCGACGGTATTAAACTTTCGCCGCGCGTATATTATAAATTCGTCGCGAATTGCCGGCACGAAATATTGATCGAAATTCGTGACGACGGCGCCCGGCGGACGGTCACGAACGAAAGGCGGCGGCGATTAAGCGCGCGCGCGCGCGTGTGTGTATTCGAACCGGAAACGATAAAATCGTGGCCGACTTTTAGCCGAACCGTTGACGAAACAATAACGAACGAATCGGGCGACGTCGGAATGGCGGCCCGGGTAGCGAAAATAAAAAGAAAATTAGAAAACCGTCTCGCCGGACGACCGCGACTCCTCCTCGAACATCCGAAACGGAAAGCGTTCCTTCCCGCCAGTTTTGGATTAGGCTACGCGTTCCCTCGACAACAACGAACCGAAATACCGTGTCCGGTATTTTTTATGGACGTTACACGTCGTTTAATTCGTGTCGAATCGTTAACGGTCGTCGTCACCCGAACGCCCCCGGAGGTATACGTAGAAAGGACGATACGTAAAACGGCGCGAAAATACGAACAAATCCGAACGTAACGTACGAAAATAGTCGATAATTTAATTAGGCGGGCAATGTTTTACGTGAAAAAAATATATAGAATTCATAACGCTTGTACAAAACTAACGTATACAAGTAATCAAACTAAACACTAAACGAAGCGTCGGCGTTTGTCTTCTCGAAGGCTCGTTGCCCATTTGGTGGCAGTACGAGGAACGTAAGAATGGCGCCGGGGTAGATCGAGTGAAACGGGACGAAAGTAAAGGAAAAAGGACGGGAGAATCGAATTATTCGATAACCCGCGGTAAGG
Source organism: Geopemphigus sp. TES_GeoC_2020 (assembly GCA_025469175.1). Taxonomy (NCBI): domain Eukaryota; kingdom Metazoa; phylum Arthropoda; class Insecta; order Hemiptera; family Aphididae; genus Geopemphigus; species Geopemphigus sp. TES_GeoC_2020. The sequence continues at coordinate 7,243 of JAIPRN010003414.1, read as the reverse complement.
AATCGAATGGCCGCGTCGTGTGTACACGCTTGCGGACAACGTTAAATGTTCGTTTGTATTTTCCGTCCTGGTGTTCGACAGTTTCGGTCCGGACGACGGCGGAACGGGGACGTGTTTTCGTTGCGGACGACGGACCGTTGGACGGATGGCCCGGGCAGTTCGCGAACGGGACGCGCGCGCCTAACCTAACCGATTTTCGCCCGAATCGCCGACGCTCGAACGCCCTCCGACCGTTCGGTAATTCGGCGGCCGTTTTTTACGTAATATCCGTTCGACTAACGTCGCGGAACAATCAAAATTCCGAAACTATACGATCACTACGCGGTACGAGACGGCCGCCCGTCGTCCGTGGTGGCCGGCCGACGTCGCGCGTAAACACCAGACGCGTTTTCGTTATAGAATAGTCGCGGTGGCTATACATTTAGAAACGGCGCGTGCCGGCGGTGGTGAAACGTCGTCGGTAGACTGTCGCGGTAACGGGTGGCTCGAGAATGCGCGAGTAAAAACCGTAGGCGAAACACGCGCGGCGTTCCGGGCCAAGAAAGGGTCACCGGTCATCGCGCGAGGGCTTGGGTTAGGTTAGGAATTTCGATTTCGTCCCTCCCGGACGCTGGGAGGGTATCCGTAGCTAAATATACGCGCGTTCCGACGCGCGACGATCGGATAAAACGACAGCGGCCGGTCGTCGACGATACAATGTGGACAGCTACGAACGGTCCCTCTCGCCCGTGGCGACGATAGGGGAAAACGATTTTTACGCCGTCGGCCGTGAACCGAACACCCGGCGGGGGGGGACCCTTGAAACAATTTTCCGGTCCCGTTGTGGAACCGAGCGTCGCGGACACGCGCGCGCCAATAGAAAAACACATTCCCGTTTAGGACGACCGTCATCGCGATCCCAAAACGAAAACGTTTTAGACGGTAATCGATGTTCGAAACGCGTTTTAATTGGTGGAGCGCGCGGAGAGGCGGTTTTTTTTAAACGGCGTCAATTGGATAGACAATTTTCTGGAATGTGTTGGCGGGCGCGCGTGTTGTGGCCGTGTATGCGCCGAACGTAATTCTAAATTGCCCGCATACGACGACCGTTGTCGTTAATAATTGACGAGAAAATTCGACCGGCTTTGGTCCAAACGTGATTCAAGGCGAACGAGCGTAACTCTAGGATAGTAATAATCGACGTGGACGACGGTCGATTTGTTTTTTATCCGTTTGCATTCGGGACGGTCGGGCGGGACAACGCCGAGGAACACGACGAAGTACCGTTCTAAGGGACGTCGGAACGACGCTTGTTTGTGGACGAATCGTACGTATAAACGTTTGAAAGCTCCCCGGGATCGGGGCGGACGACGAAAAAAAGGGCCGAAAAATTACGTAAAGACGCGGAGGACCGGGCGCTAATTTATTTTACTAGTGCGGAGTGAGCTATTACGATTGGAACGACGAACGTAAAAACGGGAACGGCGAAATTTCGGTGGAGCCGGTGAACGGCGGAGCGTACGGTTCGTCCGGCTTACGCGGCACGGCGCCGGATCGTAATAATAATAAACGCGAAATGTACCGTTTTTTTTTCCTAAAAAATAAACCGAAATTAGAATTTATCGCGACGTTCGCCGCCCGGGGCTTTTCGCGCGAATCCGCCCGCCAGCGCGTTACAAAACTTCGGCGTTGTAACCGACAACGGCGCTTTTGCGTCCGCCGTTCATTTCGGAGGACGACGAAACGCTACGCGCTAAACACGACACCGTCCCATCCGCCCCATCGTCGGAACGATCGCGAAAACGACGAACCGACCAACGTTTCGACGTGGCCGCCGTTTTTTCCGGCTTTCGTGTCCCGTCTGTCGGTCTTCCACCTCAGCCACGAATTTGATTCGTATACGTTCGCCCGGAGTCGTTTTCTAAATGTTTTCGGCGAGTTTTCCTTTGTCGCTCGTACCCGACGACAACCGTTCCGCGTTCGTATTTCGGGACACGTTCGGTCCGATTAACGTATCACTACTACGCGCGCGTCGTACCGTTATTTCGTTACGATAAACGGTCTCTCGGCTCCGTCGACAATCCGTCATCTCCTCCCACCACCGTCGTCACCTCCCTCCGTGTACGCGCGCGCGGCTTATCGAAAAACCGGAAACCGGTCGTCGTTTTCTCGCGGTCCCGCCGCCGACTTGTTCGTTCGAGCATTTATTGTCGTCCCGAAAACGGTAACTAGTCCAGAGGAACGGTGGATATATATAAAACCTAGAAATACAATATACGCGCGATATAGCCGGGACGGAAAATAAATTAAATTTTCGGCCAATTCAAACGGGGGGGAACGGCCCGGAGAGGAGAACGGCCATTTAGTAATAACCGAAGTTTTTGATTAATTTCGTTTTAATTAAATTTTTATCGGCCGTACGAGAACGCGAAAAACAATTTGTACCTACGTAATAATCCGTACGATAGAAAGGCTTTGTTCGAAATTAAATTCGACACCGTCGAACACGCGGCGTGTACGGGGGTAGCCGGTACCGGGCGGTTTTCTGGTAAACGGCCGAAACAAATTATCGACGCCCCTCCCCCCCGGGGAATATATTCATTTTCGGCGCCGTATTGGACACCGCGGGCGGATCCGGAAACGTTTGGCGCGTTCGCCAGCGATTTCGACGCCCCGGCCGTGTGTACTTCTTATATCGGCGTCCCGTTTCCGGGCTATTGGCGAATCCGTCCCCGCGGATGCGTACCTCGAACGGCCATTGGTCGTCGGCAGTTCGCTCGATTCGTCGTAAACCGTTGAAAACGCGGGGCACCGCCGTCGGTCGATCAATGTCACCGGACGTTGTCGGGAACGCGGCGAATGGTTTTGCAAACGAAAGCGCCGAGCGATGTACGTTTTTCGTCCGTTGCGCGTCCGACGGCGCGCGCGCGAACGTGTACGTTCCGTTTCGATGGCGCCTAATTCGTCGCGGCCCCTTAGCGCGAACCGTCGGTGTACCGCGCGCGATTGTCGCTCGTCGTCGGAGATCCCGCCCGACGGTGAACGTTTTTTTACCGTGTCGTCGTCGTCGCTGATGGGCACGTGTAACGGGAACGTGACCGTGTGCGCGCCGTCGTCCCAAACTTCGCCGGGGCAGGCGATCGGGAGCGATGACGAATGGTACCCGCGAGACACGTTTTCGTTTTTTAAAACCGAAAACGTAATTTTCGTCCCGAGTATATACGGCGCGACGAAATTGACAATTCCAACAACGCGCGTTGTATTCCGACGTTGTAACGATATTTTTAAATCTCCCCCCGGCACACGCACCGCGAACGTCGGAACGATAATAGGAACCGTGTGTCGCGTCTTCGGGACGATTTAACGGGTAAAACGGAGAAACGTTACGTGAACGAACGCGGCGGCCGACGAAGTAATTCGTTGACGGAAAAAGCGCGCGCGAACTGCCGAAATTCGACGGAGAACCGACCGATTCGAAAAATGATCGCGCGAACGGTTTGCGGACGAGACGCCGGGGCGTTTCGGCCGTTTAAAAACGGTTGGTTATTTAGGTATCCCGGTCGGCTAAAAAAATTTAAAAAAAACCGGCCGATTCGGATCGGCGCGGGAGATGTGGACGCGTTACGGAACGGCGTTTAATCGAAAACCCGCCGGGACGCTCGAAAAAAAACGAGAACCCTGACGACGACGACAATACACCGGGACACTGGCCGGCCAAAACGGACGTATCGAAAACCGACGCGTGCTTGATCGATGCCGTTTCCGAATGGGTAACAATTACAAACATAAACGACTAAAAAACATGGGCCCCGTAAACGGACGATACCGTCGTCAATTCGTCCGATCGATTAACGGTTAGCTTACTAATTCGTACGGGCGTGCGTCAATTTACGTCGCCGTGGTACGGGTCGTCTCGTCGATTCCGCCCGGTGGACTTCCATCATACCCGTCGTCGATTTTCGTAATTTTTAATCGAACGACGTCCCCCCTCTCGGGTGGCAGGGCACCTGTTCCCCGTCAACCGGCACGTCGACGGTTTCCCGCGACGTTTCGTCCAGTCCGACCGGGGGCGGATGGATGGCCCAACGTACAATACGTACGCTTCTCCGGACTTACGCATTCCTTACGATTTCCGTTCGTCCCTAAACCGTCTCCACTCGGAACGTCCTATTTATATACTCGACACGTTTATTATTTACTATCCGGACAAACCGGACTAACCTACCGTCTAATAACAGTACCGATACCGGCTACAATATCTTCACGTACCCGAGCGATTCGAACGTTTCGAAAATTCGCTTTTACGAAAAACGAAAAACTCGAATTTCCAACCTGACCGCGTAACGACGTTACACGCGCCGTAAACCGTTTTACGTTATTTATAATAATATCCGCGCGCGAAAAGTTTTCCGTTATTTACAACGTTCCCGTGCGCGCGCTTGTGTTTACGCCTGTGTAAAAGATAACAAAGTGTGCGTAACGCGTCCGCTCCGCTCGGCTACCTTAGCGATTTTTTTCCCCCCCGGATTTTCTTACGACACCTGTTCGCCCGAGAAAGTTTTCCGCGGCGGCGGGTGTGTTTTATGACCGACTCTCTTTTGATGTCCACCTCGGTATATTATTATTATATTCCCTCGGCTTCTCCCACTGGCTCACTCACATTCTCTATATATATATATACACACACACTATACGAACGCGCGATGGGTTTGATTACGCGCCGGGATTTTGAGAGAAAAAATCCGAAAACTTTACGCGACAACGACACTCGTCGATTCTCGTTGTTTCGTCCCGACCGGGCAGCGACGTTTTCCAGTGTTCGTCGGTCCGCGCCACTGATTTATCCGAGTTTACCCGCTCCCCTCTCCCCCCCCACCCGTATATTAACGTACACGGGTCGTTGGCCCCACGGCGATTTACCGACGCGCGCGTGTATATTACCCGAAATCGTACGTTTCGAAAAACGAACCACCGCCCGCCGTTATTGTACGTTAATAGTTTGTCGTCGACGTTCCGGCATCGCGCCGACCGAAAATCGCGACGAACCGGGTTTCGATACGTTACCGTGTTCACGGTCGGTTTATTAAACACGGAAATCGCCGTGATCGGGAAACGGCGCGTGCGGTTTTCGTACGATTTCGTCGCGTGCCGAATTTCGTGATCCCGGAAAAACGCTCCGGTCGCGAACCACCCATTTAGCCGCTTTAGCTCGCCAGAATTCGCGAATTAAAACTACGGGCGACGTTTACGTAATCGGACGAAAGTTCTAAAATTCGTCGTTCTATTGTTCGTTTATTTACGTATTTTCTATAATAAGTCCCGAGACGAACCGTTTCGCCCGTACTGGTAGCCTCCCCCCCCATGGGATGGAAAACACGCGGACGAGTCGCGAATCCGTAATTCGTTTCGTCGGGTAGGCGTCCCGGAATCGCGTCGTCGGGGTCGGAAACCGGCTTTACGTACTGTTCGCCCGACAGGCCTACTCGCTACGGAGAAGCGGCGATCGCGTTAGCGAAAATTACCGAGAAAATCGGCAAACTACTCCGCGCCGTAGGAAATACCGTTCCCGGAACGGTGCCCACGACGGATCATCCGGGGCGGCATTTTATCGGCGCGGAACTCGAACGAGAGAGAGAGAGAGAGAGAGAGAGAAAAAAAAACCGTCCGATTCGAAGAGCTGTAGACATAAAAAAAACCGACGCGTTTCCCGTTCGGCTCGGAATCCGCGAATCGCGGTCGGTAAATTCGACGGCGCCGGCTGTCGTGACTTCGTTTTTGAAATCGTCGCGCATTTACCGGGCGCTTTTTTCGTCCTACGTACGAAACACGATTTTGATTATAATTCCCCTTTCTAACGGCCGTCGATTCCTTTTCGCACGGACGACCTGAACGCGCGCGACGTTTCAATCTCCTCTGTAAAACGTTCGATTACGTAAGCGCGGAACAGCTAATCGAATACGATACCGATTCCACGAACACGACGCACTCGAGCCGAGCGGACGTTCGATTTTCTCTAGAAATTAATAAACCGAGCGGGGTAATTTTTATTTAAACCGCGCCTCCCTCATCGCGGCGGTTGGCGGATGGGAGGAAATTCCGCTCTAAATAAAACGTACTCGTCGCCGCCCCGGAACGAAAATGACGCGAACCGTCGCCGTTGTTCGTTACTTTACTCACGCCGGTCGATTTCCGCGATTCGTTTTCGCCGCGCCGTTTATACGCGAGCGTATTACCCCCTCCCCGAAACAATGCGATATAACGGTAGGTGCCGAACGGTGTGCGATTCGCGCGTGCTAACTTTTCGATTACGACACGTTTTTTGTTTTTCAATAGATTTTCAACGCGAAATCGTTCGTTACATTCCCTAACCTAACCGCCCCCTCGCGGGCCCGATTTATTCATTCCGAGATGAGGGGAGAGGGCGAAGAATTCGAAATTATATTTATTTAATTCTTTCCCCGGTAGACGACGTAACAATCGAGTACGTGAAAAACAAAACGAATGTTTTTTTTTTTAACGAAACGACCGATTGCGTAAATGGTCGAACTGTATTGAACGGGGACGCGATCGAAAACGGACGTCGAGTAGAGAATAAAAGGCCCGGACGGCGTCGATCCAAAGGGAGGTAGGTCGACGAAAATCAGGGACGAACACGGCGGCGCACACGAACGACGATATAACGGATAATAACGCGCGACCGTACATTAACGTATCACCCTTGGGCTTCGTGTTCCGTATTGCGCGGTCGCGCTTATTTCCGTACCGGCGAACGGGGCCGGATGGGCTGGGGTAGGGGAGTGTCGGTCGTGCGGCCGTGTAATCGGACGCGACGAGCGGCGATCGTGCGCAACCTTAACCCGGAACGTCCGCGCGAAATTATTCGTAATTAACGCGGGCCGCGGCGTCTCGAGTTCGGCGAAGCTCTAAAAAGTTACGGACCAACACGGGTGTGTATGTGTGTGGATGGGGGGAGGGGCGCACGTTGCTCGACGAAATCACGCGTAGAATAATACGTACCGGTTAGGGGGAGTGATACGACTTATGTGTATAAAAATAAATCGTAGAACGCGACGTTTGAGCAGTAAGAACAGTTATGCGCAGTAAGAACAGTTACGAAATTGAGTGTGGAAAGAAGAAGAGGAAGAGGAAGACCAAAGAAGAAGTGGCTAAACACGATTGAGGAGGATATGAGAATTGCTGGTGTGTGCGTCGAGGATGTGGGAGATCGGGGCAAATGGAGGGTTAAGACTAAGGTGGCCGACCC
>JAIPRN010003413.1:0-21598 GCA_025469175.1 Geopemphigus sp. TES_GeoC_2020 | reverse complement strand
GCTTTTCCTCTCGAACTTTTTTTTTTTTTTTTGGAGAGGGGAGAGGTATTCGTACTTGCTCGTGACTTACGATCGGAATAACCCAATTTAAACTTTACACGTTTAACTATCGACGTGAACGATCGCGAAAATAACTCGATTTGCATTTGATATTCGACGAGAGAGAGAGAGCGCGCGCGCATTAATCCAAAATGAAACGATTCGGCTAATAAAACTAACGTCCGTTCACTCGTCGCGTTCCGAGCACACGAAGGCGCCGTAGTTGGCTCATCGCGTAATTAACGGCTCCAAGTAGATATATTCGCGAAAACCGTGACGCTAAACGGCTTACCGATATTTTTCGAACGGGTGGTCGGTTTCGGATTTTTGTATGACGGAAGCCGCCATTACCGGAGGAACGTCCCGATATTGTACACCGTCGGGTATTTTAGACGGACCTTACGTCCGTTTAACCGAATGATTCCTCGTCGATTAGTATTAAAAAAAAAAAAATTGTCACCGCGGACGAAATAAAAACGCGTACGTTTGTTTTTACGGGTGTTGGATGTATACGGTATTTGATACGAATCGGAAAAGAACGCGGAACCAGTGAATGGAACGGTTACAAAGGCGGCCGTTAGTAAGTACGAACGGATTAGAGCCACGCGTAATAACCACGCGGCGATTCGGTGCCTCGTAACGAATTCGTCGCCCCGCGTTCGGTTATAATAACGAAACGATGAAACACGTTACGTCGGACGGCGAATTAGTGTTCTCGTGGTAATCGGCCGTTGACGAGTTAGGCCGAATATACGCGATGGTCCGCTACTATCGGGGCGCTCGAAGTAAAACAATTCCGAGCGATCGATCGGCGCCGAAAGGAAGAAATATCGGAGCGGAAGTAAAAAAACACGAATAAACGGAATAAAAAATAACGTAGTCTATCCGGCGCGTAAGCGAATACGCGGCGGCGGGCCGGGGTGGCGAACGAACGCGCTGAATGATCGTTCGGCGTTTGAAAAAAAAAAAAAAAAACCGTTTTTCGGAAACAAAACGGCTGTCGACGTGTGTCGCGCCGGGGAAATCTAGACACTCTATATGCCGCGTACTCGTCGCGCACCCGAACGACGAATCGATGGTGGTGTTTCGTCCGTCTGGACGGCCCGTTGTTCAGATACGTCGAACGTTACCCGCGGTACACAACCAACGTGGTGGGCGGGCGCGTAAACGTTTTCCTTTCAATTCGCGTTTTACGTAATTTTCGCGCGCAAACAACCTGATTGCGGTAACTTCTGATTATCGTGTACACGACCCGACGAATTATTCGCGCGTACGTGTACGAAACCTACGATAACGTGTTTACGCGTCTTCGACTTTGAGTCGCGCGCGCGCCCGCCGGTCGTCGTACGCTCGTTAAATATTCTAATGTATACCGGCGCGTCTCCCGGCTAGGTCGCCCCGCCGTTCGGCGGCGGGGAGAAATAATTGAATTATCGAAAATCCGCCGGGGCCGCGACCGTATCTGTGCACGCGAACGCGCGCGTACATTATAATATACGGGCGCGTCTCGTTCGAGCGCCGACGACGAAACTATTATAATAAAATTCGCGAACAATTCCGCGTAACGGCGCCGATATGATACGCCCGTAAGTTTATTTTACGCGTTTCGAACGCATTATTTATTGTTCGTCGGCCGGCTTCAAAGCCCGATTTCCGACTCGGAATAAGCGGCTAAACGACGTAGTTATAACGCGTGGCAATTTATCCGCCGACGCGTTAGAGGGGAACGGGTGAAAGTTTCCGCGGCGTCCCGGCGACGAATTATGTACTCGCGTGTTACGTGAAAAAACCAACGCCGTCGGTTCTCGCGTCCAATTATTCGTAGAGAATAACGCGTTGTCCGATTGGGCCGGAGAAACGGCGAGAACGGTTCGAACCAGTACGATTACGTTTGTAAAAAAATCGGCCCGAAAACCGATTTTACCGCGCCGTTTTTCGCGCGACACCTTAGTACGTACAAACGATGTACGGCACCCGATGTTTGGCCAATTTAAGTCGAGGAAATACTTCCTAAAGGCGTGTCGGTCGGAGTTTCCTAACGGAACACCCGGCAGCGTCGAGTAGGATAATAATTACGCGGAGGAGAGATGAAATTGCGAAACACGAGTTGCGGAACAGCCGAACCTGGGGACATCAGTTGGAATGGCGGACACGGAGAACTGTCGACAGAATAAGAGTAGGTAGATGGAAAGACAATACGTTTAAACGACGATACCGTAACGACTTAAACACGAAATGTCGACAAGAGCGGACATATTAGCGTGTCCACCGAACCCAAACTCGTGCACGAATGACCGCTTAATGCGGGCAAACCAACGAGAAGCTCGCTGTTTATTTCGTTTGTCTTCGTTTTTTCGTATTTAACTATTTATACCGTAATTTTTAATTTACGATTTATACTATACAAATTGGAGCAGTGGCCTGACGCGAAACAAAAACCCTTAGTAGGTCGTATATCGGGAACGAAATAACGAACGTTTCACGTACAGTCGTCGGGAAATGTCATCGTCGTCGTCGAAGCCTGGTAAATTACGTGACCGTCTATCTGTTGTTCGTCGGGGGCTTCGATTACCGGCGGCATCCGCGAATTCTACACGCCGGTACCGATATCGGGGACAAAATATCGGTTACTGGACGTCTAAACCCGTGACCGACGTAAACCGAAACGAATGAATATCGGCGAGAACCGATCGTAAGCGCCCGAAAGGTTAAAAAAATCGAAAACAAAATCGAAAACGTTATTGGTGTACGAAGGGTGTGTACTATTAATATCTACGGGTATTTGAACGCGCCGAGCGCGTTCACCGCCGTTAAAAACCGATTATATTTACCGAAATACAGAATATCGCCGCGTGGACTCGACGAGTTTCTTCCCGGACGACCGTCTAAACCGAAATACTACGCGCGCCCGAGCGTTAACGGTAATATTTAAATTTTAATCGTCGTGCGAGCGCCTCCGCCTGTTGCGAAAAATTCGGAGGTAATTCGGTTTAATGGGATGGCCGGGAAATGTTTTGAAAACGCGTTGTTTTAAGTAAAAGGACGAGGGGAAAAAAAACCCGAAAAACGAAAGCGCGACGAATAATTAATTTCGTACAACGTCCCCACGCTACTGGAAAAACAAACCTCGATTGTGTTATTATTGTGTAAATAAAGAACAATCCAAATTAGCTTAAACGGATTTTCCCGTTCTTCGGTAATTACGCGTTATTGATATATAGCTATTAAACGTAACGTACAGTTTTACGAAAGGCCCGACGTAACCGTCCGCAGTGTTCGGTTCGGTAGAGTCGAAAATGACAACAAATAAGGTGGTATCACTGCGTTGTTTACGAATTTCAACGAGGAAAAAAATGCCGCGAAATCGGGCGATTCGTTCCTTTCTCGCGAAAGTATATAGTATCGTAGTACGATGTGCGCGCGCGTTCCGGTTTAAGCGGTTTAAAAGCGGTAATTTCGGTTTAACCGACAAACAACGGCCCGGAGGCCCTCGGAAATGCGATTTGCGCGCGACTGTTGGCGCTGACGATTCGGCGCGAACACAATAACAGCTCGCAGGCGAACGGTTCACACTCAACGAACGTTGTTACTGCGGACCGTTACCAGTGTCGGTTGATTGAGTCGAGAATTTGAAAGAAAACGCCCGTACACGGACAGAGCAGAACCAATAAAATTGTCGCGTGACAACCGACGTACCGCTTCCAGTACAAAAGACGCGATAACACCAGTCTTGGCTGGGACGTCTCGCAAACATCCGACGTATTCACCAGACATCGCGTCATCCGATTACCACATATTCCGGTAATGGCCACACGCCTTGTCCGATATGCGTTTCCAATCGGTGGATGGGATCCGAAAATGGGTCGACGATTTTTATCGTATCCGAAGACGTAAAATTTTTCCGAGATGTAATTCGTCGTTTGCCCGAAAAATGGCTCGAAGTTATAGAAAGAGACGACGAATAGCGATCGAATGACGTAATTTAATTGCTTTTAAGATAAACGCGGAATGTAGCCGAACAAATTATTCGTTTGTACACCTAGTAGATAAATACGACGACGATAATGATAATAATAATTTTTTATTAACTATAATTCTATAATATTGTAACATTTTTAACGTAAAACGAATTCGACTAACGCGTTATGCCCGTCGAACGGAGTACACTGTAACATTTTACTTGAGAGAGGGAAGGGGAACCACGCGATACAATTCCGTAACAAATCCCTATTAGCGATCCGTCGAAAATTATAGTCGCGTTTTCGAAAAACGCGCGGTACGTGGCGACGTATTAATAATAATAAGAAACGACGGATTTCCCGCAAAACCGTAGAAACGTGTCGCGCACGTTAACCGTGAATTTTAAATTTAAAACGTTCCTGTCGACGCAACCGTAAAGACTCACGTTCGCCGGGATCGCCAAATCATTCGGCGCGTCTGCTCGCCCTTGGTATAGCGGGGGGAAAATGTGTAGTGAACGACTCAAAATGACCGCGAGAGAACCACAACGATTACGAACTGCCCGAGTATAACGGCTCGTACAATTACGACACGATTCGTTAGGATCGCCGTAATAAATCGACACAAACGTTGACCGAATATCGTAAATAATAATAGCGTTCGATCGTTTTCGAATATGCGAGAGAGTATCCAATACGAAATTGGTTAGAGGGTTAAACATTGGCGATTTCACGAACGTTGTCTTCACATCTTTCGTATTGCATCCTGTCCACCTCCGTCGGACGGATTAGGAATTATTCTCTAAACAAAATCGATAAAATTACGGTCGGTGGAAAAACGTGGTTTGTTTTTTCATTTTTCGTCGGCTGAAATTTCGAAACGAATTTCGTTTCGGCGATTTTTATCCATCGTCGAATCCTTTAAGGGCCATTCGTTTTCGAAATCGCGAACTTTCAAGCGACACGTTACGTTCGTTTTTTTCCCCCTAAACAAAGAAAACACTCGTTCAGTTTACGAATAATTATTACGGGCGTATTCAAGCGGTCGTCGGTCGCCCGTCCCCTGTCGATTTCTACGTACCGCGCGCGTCCTCCGTAATAGTAATGTTTTGCCGGAGTGGCGCGAACAACGGCGAATATTTCGACGGTTTTATTTTCACTTGACGCGGACCCTTCGACCGTATTGCGCGCGGATAGTATTATAACGAAACGACGGTTTTGTGTGTGTGTTTTTTTTTTTCGAAAAAGCGACGCGCCGAAGCTTTCAACGAAAATATTATCGCGAGACGCTTATTGTCCGCGCAATAAGAGCCTTCGTTAATTATGCATATTTCGATTAACGGGCGAATTTTTAAGGCCGGCAACTTAGTGCGTGTACACAATGGTAACGTACTTGGCGCGAACGGTGTTCGTCGGCCAGTGCGAATATTGCGTTCGAATAATTTCTCCCCCTACGCGGCGCGGGCCCTCGTCCGGTCCCCGGCGTTTGATCCTCACACGAATACCACCCGCCCCTCCATTTTCCACGTTCTCCTCGAAAATGAAAACGTAACGGTGGAAAACGCTCTCCGCGTAACGTCCGTGTCCCGACGAATTTACGCGGCCGAATTGAAATATTCCGATTTCCCGCGTTTAATTATTTCCCGTTCGTTTGGACGCCCGAAAATCAATCTTGGCGGTAATAACTGTTCCGAATAGCGGATTTACGACTGGACTCCCGGTTTAAATATCGTTATTTTTGTTTATTGCGGACGCCGACGATATTTGTCTAATTCGATATTTCTTTTTCTATTTTTCAATTACCGGGGACGCTTTTTTCATAATTATTTTCGTCCGATTTTCGGTACCGGTTTTCGGCCATTGCCGGATATTTATCAATTATCGGTCGCGGTTTAAACGTCGGATTTACCGGTATTTAGATTTTCTGTTTCAAGACGACCCGACCGTATAATATCCCTTCTCTTTGACGTCCGGAATATTATCAAAGGACCGTGATCTCTATCGTCCCGTTGCCGAAGATTTATAACCGTAAGCGATACGGCGTTTCTCGTTTCGTATCTTTCGTTCCGCGTTCGTTCGCGTACTTTCGAAACGTACGGACACCGACGATTTTCGCTCTGCCCGTCGCACGGCCGTTTTTTTTAATAATTTAATCGCGCCCCACGAAGCTCCCCGAGTCTCTCTCTCTCTCGCCGATAATATCGCGTCGATTGAATCGGCCAAAATATCCTAAATATCCGTCGAATTCGCGTTTTTGCGGCGCGTATATTTCCCCCTCCACCCCGTTACCTATTACGCGAGTGTACCACGCCTCGAAATACCGCCCGAATTTTCGCGGGTCCCGAACGTACCGACGATTAAATCGCGGCTGAAGCACTTATTGTAAATACGCTCGTACATCAGCGGATAAAGGTGTGACGTTTCCGTAACTAGACTGGGAGTACTCACCTGGAATGGAGAACTTGACGGAAATCGGTAACGACATATTTATAGACCGTTTATACGTTTAACCTTCCGCTTAATTATCGCTGACGTTACGTTTACGATACACCGCCTCGTGTGTTTTACACGTCGCGCGAGCGTATTATCGCGATAAGCTTTTCGCTCTCGCCCTCGTCACAATTACGCGACCGCGTATTTATATATATTTATATTATAAAAGGTATTGTCCTCGCGTCCGTACATTTCGGAAATGATATTGTTTCGTTCCAAGCGTTTCGTGTTCCTAACCGTTCGACAAAATCGCGTTTACGGTTCGATATAAACGAACGGAATCCCGCGACATATCCGTCCACAAAAATGAAGGGTGACGGACGTTTATAGACGCTCGAACCAATCGTAAGTCCGTCCAATTTCGCGTACAGAGTCCACCCTGTAAATGTCGTTAAAAACGACGCCACCGACGAATTTCAGTATACAAGGTTAAACGGTGGACGTACTTCAAATTCGAAATCGAAGAATCGAATAAATAAAATGTATAACGTAAACGACCGAATGCGCCCGAGGCGAAAGATTTTCGACCAAGTTCTGCTCGGGATGTAACCTCGTGAAACCGACGGTGCGTTAAAATATTTTAATTATCCTAATCGTTATACGATTTTGAACGCGGCAAAAGGCGCGAAAGTTATTAATTCCACCCGATTCGCGGGTAACATTTCTATTCGTAGGGTAGACGTGGGCGCGTTTCGTTTTTTACAAAAAAAAAATAATAACCTAACCGAATTGTCGTTCGATTGTATAATAAATCATCGCGACAATCGCGATCGAAATTTAACGAATCGAACGTAATAACGATTGCCAATCGAACCCGCGCGCGTAATTTCGCTAAATACGACCGGACGAGTATTGCGGGGCGCTAGACGTGCCGGTTAGAAGATCCGGCGGCGGCCGAAGTGGGAAAAAATCGTAACCGCGAACGTCGTAACCCGAAAAAAACATTGTAACCCGAACACGGGGCACGCAGGGACGCGTTTCCACGGTCGGCCGTAACTTGTAGCCCGTGTTCATAATAAAACGTATTGGGAACGGGTGTATGGTCGCGGTGGGAAACCGAATTTTCGTCGACCCGACGCGACGGTCGAATAAACGTTTTTCGAAATAATCGAAACTCGCCGGATTGACGGTAACGTGGTTAGGTTTTCGCGGAACCAACCGTGTACCGGTATCGAACGGTACGAGGAAAACCGTCGGCGGTCGGCCCGTGTAATATTCGACGGGGCGCGATCGTAGTAATGGCTCCGATATATATATTATTATTATTTTAGCTCGGCGGTCCCGCGAAACGGGCAGTTATAATTACACAATCGATAATTCGACCCCGTCCGACACCCTTATTCAATTACCGTCCCGCCCGCGTCCGCGATGAATATTTAACGGATCCGTCATAGACTCGGGCGGAAAACGTCGACGATACTCGTTGGAAATGCACGCCCCCCCCCGTCGCCCAGACCGTCGAACCGGAAATTGGCCGCGAAATTCGCCGAACGTCGGACACCTCCGTGGCGGTCGCGGATTCGTTTCTCGTTTGGCCGTTCCCGCGTGTGTCGGCTAATTGTCTTGCCGGGAACTCGGCCGAAACGCCGAATGTGTGAACTGAGCGCCGTTCGATTCGATAAATGTACCGACCGCGACGGGACGCCGTTGTTCACCGGACGACCCCGGTCGCGTTTTCGGCCAACAAAACGAATGACAAACCGTTCGCGAACAAACCCCGTAAACGACGGGCTAGGTGTACGAAAATCGAACGAACGGCCGTTATTCAACCGGCGAAACTCGCGTATACAGTGGTCGAGAGAGATATAATCGCGTACGTAGCCTAACGTTATTTAGCGAACGACTAATTTTCGAAGGAACGCTCTTAATTTTCGTTACACGAAACGAAATCTCGCGTCAATCGTCCGATGTACCAATTTGTAATTACGTTCATACCGTCAATTATACACAACGACGTAAAATCATAATAAAACGACGTGGCGAACTCGTTCCTCGCGAAACCCATCCGCGGCTATTACGTACGAAATTTAGAATAGACGGTCTTTTCGCCATTAACACGTGCGAAATAAACGTTTTTAATATCCGACCGAATATGGGACGGGTCCGTTTGGAAATCTGGCGGAATCGAGGGCGGTTCGGACGGCAAACGGATAAAGTATACGGTTGTCGGTGGATAAATACGGTAAGAAAAGAAAAACCGCGTTAAGTTTTTAAACTCTCTCCCTCCCACCGGTTAATCCTATAGTTTCTTTCGTCGTTCGCGATAACCGATCGAATTATTTTCTCCCGAAATAATAACTCGTCCGGAATCTCCGCCGCTACCCCCTCCCACTCCGCCGGGGGTCCTCTCGGCACCTGGCTGACGGCGGATAGGTACACAGCCTTTGGGATCGGTCCAACTCTCGGTTCGTTATCTCGGCGAAAAATAATACATTCGCGTTGTACGAGTTGTACACAAATAAAACGTATCCCGGTCGACGGTAAGAGATTACACGCGCCCGTGTCCATTATCGTAATTAATACGACGACGCGTTGACGAACAGTCGACAAACGCGTAACGTCTCGGGTCGATATCGTATCGTTCGTTATTTACTTACGAATTTCTTTTCCCGTTTATTCGTTCGTATCGCGGGTATTTTTACGCGCGCGCCATTCTCGTCCCGCCGCGGCGCGATCAAAGATAAAACGTCGCCGACCAAACGTCGTTTTATCGCCACCGGTGGTTACAACGAACTACGAAAATAACGGCCAACGACGTTTTGTTCGGTTTATTTGTATAATTAGCGGGCGCGTACTCGGAATAAACTAATTTCGTTCCGCGCGAGTTTCCCGAGCGCGAACACGCGTCACGCGTCACGTCGAGCGTACAGTTTATAACCGCCGGCGGTTCCACGTGTATATTATTCGGTAATTCGCGGTCGAATTTGGCTAACGAAAACGACGCGAATCGGTCGTAGCCGTAAGCGCCTCCTCTCGTACGCTCAGACTTTGCTGGAACGAACGCGCGCCTCGGCTCAACGAAAAAAAGGTATACACGAGGTGTGTGTGTGTGTGTGAGAAAAATAACGGGAATTTTTCGCGCGAAATTTAATACGAATTCTTCGATCGCCGAGCACGTCTAACTTTAGCGTTTAAATAGTAAACGACGAATACATTTTTATCATACTTCGGGGGCGTGTGCGTCGACACAATAAAAAAAAATATGTTGACGGGTCTCTCCGAACCCGCGAAATTAGAAAAATGCCCGTTACTTTTTCAACACGTCTCGATTAATATCTCAGCGAACGGAAATTCGGCCGACCGAACTTTTATTTGTATTATTCGAGCCGAATGCGACTGTGGAGGACGGGCATTTACGCGTCGACGACTATTCAATTTGTATACGCCCTATTAAAAGTGTACTAGGACTTTACGGGGGAACGTTTCGCCGGAAATGGCGAAATTTCATCCGTAAAATTCTGCTAACCTAACGTACCAGTAAAATGATCCGTAAACGCGTAAACGGACACGTACGAACGTATTCGAGTCGTAAAATGAAAATATCGATATTTCCGTACTCGTGTTCTGCGCACGTTTACAAACCGAATATTATCGTAGAACGGATCGCCGGTTGTATACGGCGGGTATCGCGATTTTTCCGGAACTTTTTCGAACGTATAGCCCGCGAGATTTTCGACAAATTTACGGAGGGACGAATCGGCGGCCATCCCTCGTATGGACGGGCCCTTACGACCGGTCGCCGAAACTATAACGTCGATACGAATAGCCGTCGTACACGTGCCGGCCCCGAATATTCGGCGCGGCGTTGTTCGCGTCTTTCACGGGCTCTCCGCCGCCTCCGTTCGAATCTCCGCGCGTCCACGCTACCTACAGCCAAACGCGCTCGTGTGGAACACCGAACACTACATTTGCATGGATAACGTCGTTAACGATCAACGGTGAACGGGCCGATATTAATTTATACCGCGCGCGTGCCTTTGATTACGCGCATTTGAATGCAACGCGTGAACATATTGCGACACGACGAATAGGTAATACTGTTCGCGTATACGGAGAGTGGAGGTGGGGGGATGGGGCTGTTCGAAAAGTAATAACGAAATTCAGAAAAAAATATTTATTTAATTTTCCGAATCTACGCGCTCTTTTTCGAATCAACCCCTCGGTGCTAATACACTTTTCCCGCCGTGTCTAGCCGCAATTTTTAACGGAAAACCGCTTTTCCCGAGTTCCTTGCGTCCCTTCGACCTACCTCTTGATCGGCATCGATTACCCTGAGCGGAAACTTCGTGGCTCGTCGGTGACGCTCTCGTTACCCTCCTTTGAGACGTTTTATACCGCTGGTAGAAATTGTTATACCTGGTTCGTAACATTTTCACCATGCACGTCTTTTCGGTTCGTCCCGAGTTTCGTCACGAATTTCGCGTTACGTCACTTTTTACCGAACGCGAATATCTAACGCTCGCCACGTGAATCGACACGTTCGTCCACTCGCCGCACCGATTGCCCCGAAATTGAATACACAAATACCTAAAAGAATAGTACGCAACGTTACCGACGTTCGCTATAAATTTTAGACGTTACGTTTTAATGTTCGGCACTACGGCCCGCGGTCCGGGAAGCCCGTAAGCAACACTTCGAACTTCCTGGTCGCCGTGGTTCGTCGTTGAAACGGATACGAACGATCCGTCGTTGTTGTTGAATTGCGTTCCACGTTCGGCGCATCGTCGCGTAACGGATACGTAACGGTCGCGAACTTATGCGCGTGCCGGAATTCGAAACTAAATAACATTGTCTCCCGCCGTTTCGGTTGTCCAAAAGTTCGCCCGACGTTCTCGCGCCGCTGTTCGTCGAGTAGAACCGCGCATATTGTCGGGTCCAAGTACGCGCGCACCGTAGAACGACGAAAAACCGGCCGCCACTGGTACGAAAATCGCGATCGATCGGCGCCCGGCGGCGTATTGCGCCCGGACGCGTACCACGCTCTCGTAAAATTATTCAACCGCGAACGATAACGCTCCGGTCGGTGTACGTATCGGCGAAAATACACTCGAGTGTAGCGCGTATCGTTTGTGCCGCGCTCGTTACTCCGCTGTACGCTAATGAAGCTTTCGTAGAATTATTTCCGTCGCCGGTGTTCCGCGTAGAGATGGCGGTAGGCTTTGTAATAGACTTTATTAATATAATACGGACAAAGCGCCGCCGGGCCGGGTGTAGGAATTTCTCTATTGCCCCCTCTCCCCCCCCCGAGCAGCCGGTATTACCGAGAGGCGAAGCGCCGCCATAATTGTCTTTTTAATTCGAATACGTCGACGGCGTTCGCGAGAAAAAACGACTCGGAGTTGAAT
The DNA here is from genome assembly GCA_025469175.1 of Geopemphigus sp. TES_GeoC_2020. Taxonomy (NCBI): domain Eukaryota; kingdom Metazoa; phylum Arthropoda; class Insecta; order Hemiptera; family Aphididae; genus Geopemphigus; species Geopemphigus sp. TES_GeoC_2020. The sequence goes on along the minus strand of JAIPRN010003413.1, from coordinate 9,762 downwards.
TTTCGTTTCGCGTCTGCGAAGTTCGTCAAAGAGCGCTATAATAGTAAATCGTCCGCGAACGTACATAACGCGCGTTCGTGACTGTTGGGATTCTTCGAATTGTTCGCACTAGAATTAATTTTTACTCGGACGTACAAACGTCTCGGATCGTAATGCGTTTTGTCTCGCCCGAAATCCGTCCGCTTTTCGACACGCGTACGGGAAATCCTACGGAATTGGAGAACGCCGTCGATTTGAAATCGGTACGCGTCAGTAAAACGACGTGGACGCGCGCGACAAATGTATTTCGACCGATGATGGGAACGACCGTGGGTAATGGGGCTCGGAATTGACGGCGGGGCCAAACGAAAACTCGACTCAACTACACGTCTACCCCCGGCGTGTGTTCGTTTCGTCGTCGTCGCCGAATCGCGAAACCGGTCGACGCGTATTATCGGCCGTCGAATCCCGACGAAATATCGTATCGTCACGGTTCCGTCGGTATTTCCCGTTTCCGTTTTACGGCGATAGATAATCGCCGTCCGAAAATCGGTATCGGGGCGAATTCCCGTTCGGACTCGGCGCGTATTATTATAAACGGCCCCGTCCACCCGACGGCCAATAGACGAGCGGTACATTTTACGCCGTCCGTCCGCTCCGTGTTTTTTTTTTTCGGCAACCCCTCGAACGATCGACCACGTCCAAAGGCCGTACGACGACGTACGTCGACGTCGATTGGATATCGGCGGAAACACGCGTGGAACGTAAACAAGTATAATCACACACGATATAAGCTGGAGAACGCTGTGAGAATTTGCGTTCAGGCCTTCAAAGCGCCGACAACGACGATGCAATTACCGAACCAGACCGCGCTTGTCGATGTCGTATTTGTGTACGGTCAATAAGCTACGTTTAGAAATTACGACGTTAACGGACATTCCGATCGACGCGTGTACCATTCTAATATCGAAAAAAAAAAACCGAATCCTAAAAACGTCGCACGTTGCCAATATGAACGAAAAAAATTGTTATATTTATCTTTTCGCGTATTCAAACGTAAAACAACGAAAACCGTTGTCTAAGGAATATGACTTCGCTACGTTTTCTTTTCGTTAATTGTGCACGACGCGATCGTTTGTCGCAACGTCTCGTCGACGTTAGGTTTATTCGTCGTCGTCGTCGTCGTTATCGCTATTGTCGTTGTAACGTTGGACGGAAAATCGTCCATATTTTGACGGGGCGAGTTGATTAATTCGTTCTACCCGTTAACTCCAGTTAACGATTAATTATGTTTATTCGGTCAACTTGTTAATTTATACTTTTGCGCGCGTGTATGACGAAAAATTGGCGGCCCTTAGTAATTATAAACGTCCGGAAAAATCGCGTCCGCTTAAATTTCAATACGCCGCGGCGCGAACGGTAAGCACGCGCGGCGGTTAGGGTTGGTTTTTTTATTTCGGTCGACCTAAAAATGTCCCGGCTCGATTTTCGACTCGTTCACGTCGTTAGACGGGACACGCGCCGGCGAATATGTTGTATATTTAATTAGCGCGGAATATTTTCGCCGTACGATCGAATTCGCGGAACCGCCGTCTGAAACGGAAAGGCGTATCGGTTTAAACCGTACGTATATTATATATTATTATTAAATTGTGCGCCGCGAGCGGTCCGGCGGAAACGAACCGCGACGGTGGCGCGTGTATAAACATGGCGGACGGGATATGAATAGCGCTAGGCTAGATTACTACGTGGTCGCAATACTCTATTAGTCGGATTTACGCGATCCCGATGGAAATTATATATATATCGCGTTAGGGAGTTTGCTTTTATATTATTCACTGTCTCTCGGGTTCGTCCGCCGAACCTTATCAGCCTCGTATATCCGCGCGTTCGATACGTAATACTTATACACGTATATAAACGAACCCCTTTTTTTTACCGTCCGTGAAAAATAGCGCGCCCTGTATATACGGCCATCGTCGGGGCACCCTTAAGACACCGGGGCCACACATTTTCGGTACCAAGTCGAGTTGTGTCCCGATTTCGTGGCGCGTTCGGATTAGGACGGGGACGTCCGATAGCGACGTATAATCGCGCGTGATAAGTTTGATTCGTCGCCAAACATTTGTCGGCTCCGGTAGCCGAGTCCGTTCAATGGCGGGCGTGGTTATTTTACCGTGTTTACGCCGTTTCCGCGAAATTACGCCGACAGAATGACCGTCGGAGAAATAATTAAACCGTTAGTCCGGTCGGACGGTAGGGGCTAGTCGAGCACGACGAAAAAGGCGATTTTACGCCGCCCCGTGAGCAGTTCCGAAGGCCACAACAAATACCGTAAACTCCGGTAACCTCGGACCGATTGTTCCGGACGTCCGTAGAATAATCGCGACATCAAACACGCGCGACCTAATGAACCGCGCCCGTTGTTCGTTTGAATTGGAAATTGAAAAAAAACTCGTTATTCCAATTTGTACGCCGCCGTGGCGTCCCGAATGGCGGATAGTCGCGTACAACCGCGCCGCTAATTATATATACACGATCGAGTCGTACGATAATGACGCGCACGTACGCGTTTCGCGACTTTCGTTATTTCCGTCGCGATTACGTTTCCGCTGGGAAAAATAAGCGCACGCCCGTGACTGGGCCGAACTTTCCGGCCGGTAAATGTATCGGAAACGACACTACACACGGAGGGAACTAAAATTTGGGGACGCTATTATAAAGACCGGCCGTTTTTTTTTTTTTAGTTTACCGGTAGTCGTCGTCGTCGTTGACACGCGGCCGTCGGTCGGACGTTTCCCTTTAATGTAACGTTGTTTTCGTTTCAGCGGCTCTGGTGAGCAGCGGCGGCGCCATTTATCCGATCGGCTGGGACAATCGCGAAGTGAAAGAATCCTGCGGCAACATATCTGGACCGTACAAACTAGGTAAGCCGGGCGAGCGTCGTCGGCCGAAACGATTCGAGCCACAATAGTAACGGATCAGCGGCGTGTTCGCAATGTCGATCGTCTGTCGGTTGGCGTGCGCGAGCCTCTTTTCCCGTGTCCACCAACGGCGGACAATATTTGAATATTTATATTTATATTTATAAATTATATTATTATAAAATTCCCGGACGCGACCGCCGGGGCAATTAAAAAAAAAAAAAAAAAAACGGTACGAAATGACGATAACGTTCGGCGGATAATTAACGTAAAACGTACGACATCGACGGACGATCGGCTCGTTTCCGAAATCGCGCGGACGGAACAATACCGGCGAACGTTGTGAAAAAGGCCACAGACGAAAATGACCGACCGCGCCGGAATTTCGCGTAATATACTGACCTCGTATGTTTATACGGAGCGTGTCGACTCGCCGGGCGAAAACTTAGACAATACAATTAGTGATAAACGCGAACTATCTAAGGAGAAACTATATATATATATATAGAGTTCGGGGCGAAATTCGTTACGGTAATACTCGGTGAAATTTGTTCCTCGAACGAGCCATTATTAACGCGAGCGCGTTTAATATACTCGTACCGCCGAACATCGCCCGAAAATTGGTTTAAATGTACGTTGAAAGCGCCCGCGTACTCGGCGCGAAGTGCTACGGTTACGTCGGTTTCGATATCGTCGTATTAGAAATTATACCGAGAACGTTGAAAGTGTATCGGGTTAACCTCTTCGTCGCCCGCGCGACTACCGACGCCGAATAAATTTGTATCGGAACCGTAATCCGTTAGCCGTCGCGAACGGGACTAGACGAAACGAAAATACGCTTTTACGCGCGATAACCACCGACGGATCGTCCCCGTCAAAATAGTGTTGTCGACGCGTTGATGTGATACGCGCGCGAAACGTCGTTTCGTCCGGTTAATACATTCTATTCGTCGCGTAAAATGTCGTCGTTTTTTTTTTTATTACGTTTTTCGCCGTTACGGATGAACAAATTCCCGCTTATATCGATACGAATAGTAATTAACTATTATTGTTAACGACGTTTTTCCTTTTAAAAAAAAAAAAAAACGATATCGATTTAAATATTCGTAGTGTATTCTCGACAATTTCAACTGCCGTTCGTAAAATAATCCGATTTTTTTCCAGGTTTTCTTTATAACTCTAAAAATGTTTTTTTTTCTTCTCTTATTTGTACAATCTTTTCCTCGAACGCTAAGCTAAAACGTATATTTTAACGGAGTTTAAATAAATAAAGAAAAAACCTATTATTGGCCAGTTTGTTACATTAGTAATACGCTGTCGAGAAAACGTATGTAGGATTGCGTACACGGAGAATGTACGCGGGATTGGCGCGTTTTTGTTTTTAAAATGAAATTAAAATCCGCCGCTGCGCGGGAGACACGATTATTTTAAATATCGTACGTACGGTAGAACAACACGTTATTTCGGGCAATATCGTAACGATTTATTTGTATATTGGGTTTTCGTATTAATTCCGAATATACTTATTTAATGGAACACGAGTCCGTTGTGTCGCGTTCCAATTGCGACGTGTAATTCGGCGAATAACCTGAGCTCGAATCGCTATCAAAGCGAACGTTTTCCAGCTAAAAACGACAAATTCGCCCGCGTTAATCAAAAATCGCCGTTTTGTTTATTTACTTTTATTGTTTAACTTTCGTCCCGTTTCGTTAAAAACGATAAAAATTTATAAATCGTTAGTTTTCTACGATTTTTCGAAATCTACGGCAACGTCAATTGCTTTCGTTAACCGTACACAGAATCCGTGTACCCGGGTGGTGGGGTGAACGGAACGAGCTGACCATTTTGTCCGGTGCCCGGTCGTTATATGTTCGCGTAACGGTCAGGCCTTGCGAATTTCCCGCGAGTAAAAGGCTCTCTTGTTCGGTACGAATTTCGAAGTTCTAAAACAACACGGGCGAGCCTAGTGAACTTGACCGAACTTCGGATATTTGAATTTTGCGAGGGAACAATATACTCGCCGAACTGCCGGTAAACGATTTGCCCCAACTAGTTTAGACCCGTCAAGTTCGGGGGCATCGCGGATTGGCCAAAGGGCGTATTTATATTTACGGGCACTTGGGCGGCAAAAATCGTATACAAACGCGAGTGTGTTTACGCGCCGAAACGTACGTTTACGAAATGGCTAACTTGATTTTGGAAAACGAAATGTTTTTGGCGGTTTTTTTTTTTTTTTTATCGATCGAATTAAGAGGAGCGTATTTTTCGGAAACGCGCAAAATAACGGCGACGGAAAAACACGAAACGCGACAGTATCGAACGGCGGTTACTGCTTTCGTAAGATCTGACCGTGACACACGCCCCGTGTAGATTACGTCGCGCGGGGTAAAAGTACGAAACGGCATTAATTCCGTTCGTTCGTTTGATATTTGACGATCGCTTTTTTGTTTATCGAAAAATACGGCCGGCGCAATATAAACATCAAAGAGTCCCGTGTCCCAAAGGGTCGAACTCTATCGAGTCTTATCGCGCTGTCTGAATCATAAAAAAGTACGTCACGTCGTATATTATATAACGCGTAACGTAAACTTCGGTAAAAAAAAAAAAACAACGAATTTCGATCGACGTCGAATAACGCGATTCCCGCGCTCGCCACGTTTACAATAATATTGTAAATAAATAAATAAATCGAAATTATCGTAATAATAGTCCGTAGAAAGTTTTAAAACGAAATACGTTCAACTCTGAACACGACCGCAATAACCGTCGCTAAGCCCAGCCTGTGCAATTTTACGTCGAATTTATCGTTTTCCGCCGTCGGTGAAACGGAATTTTAAAAGGTCAGAGGAATCGCTTGTGCCGACGACTAATGGAAAAATCTGTACACCGGTCGTCTCGCCGTTCCAAACGGGCGACGGTTTTCGTTTTTTTTTTTTAATTAGACGTATCGCCGGTCTGATAATTAACGCCCCGGGCGTTTCGTCGAGCGATCGAGGCCGACTTCTTTAACCACCTGATCGAACACCAAAAACTAGTTAATTTTGCGGTAGGGCCAACCGCGTGAAGTACTCGGCTACAATCTCTCCCCGCCCCAAAAAAAGAATATACCGTATTTCCCGTTATTAAACCATCGCGTGTCCAAATTTCGAAAATAGTAATATGGCGCGCCCACCGCCGCGGTATTTTATTATTACGCGAAATCGTTTCATATCGACGCAAACGCCGCTGAATGCCGACGTAGCGTTCGGATACGTAATATAAAGTATATAAACGACTCGGCTAAAAACACTCTAAACGTCGGCATACATATTTCGAGTATAAATTACTTGCGGCCGTAGGGGTTAAAAAAAAAAATTGTCCAAAAACAACAAACGTACCGTGCGTCCGACTAACGATCAATAAACGAATTACTCGATAAATTGTGACCCGGCGACTTAAGGGTTGTCGGCGCGACTCGTGAACGAAACTAAGTGAACGGTGTAGAGTTTACGGCGGTAATTGTTACTTACCGTCGAGCGGCGAGTGAACGAGGGGCGGACGAGATTTAACGTCAAAATATCGTCGGCTGACGAAATTCCCACGATTCCTTAAACCGAATTAATTATTTAAAATTAAAACGTTCGTTCGCGTACGTATCTATATATATACAAGTGTGCCTATATATATATATATCGATCGTTATTCGTTCCAGATTTTCGACGATACGTAATTACGGTTTCGAAAATTGATATCCGATAGCGCGGTCGATGTGGATACGAAACAACCCCGAACCGGTAAACGCGAACGTTCGAAACGCTCGTTATTTCGATTAACCGGAATCGGTGGTGAATCGCGGAGTTCTGACGACGCAAACGCGGTAACGACCGATAGTCGTATCCGTTTTTCGTTTTGCAAACTCGTCCGCGCGCCCGTGTAACTAACCGCCCCGCGTCCGACGAGCCCTCCCCGCATCGACCGTTTATATCGGTACGTCGTCGGCGGTTCGTCGTATATACAATCGTCCGTATCCGTAAACGTCGATTCGTTTCATTTTACTCGCCAACCACCGAAAACGATCGAGTCACCGTCGTACCGTTGGCGTCATCTACGGCGTCGTCGTTCCGTCGTGCCGGCACGATTACGCGGATATTGGCCGCTAGATGACGCCGTCGGTATCGCGTACAAATTTACGATTCGTTTTTTTTTTTACCCCGTCCCTCGTAAACAAAACGTTTTCCGAACGTTTCCCATCGGACGCCCACGGTTTCCGACGGAGGAATATTCGTTCGCGATTTCCTCACTCGACGAAATACCGTTTTCGCGTATTATAGCGACCGTTCAAATACCGACCACGTTCGCGATACGTCCGTGTATCGACTATTACCCTGCCCAACTATAGTCGGCGGACGTCGCGATTTTAATACGATTATCACCCGGGGCGCGTGTTCGCGTGACTTGCGCGTAACAATTGCTAACGTGCTGTTCGTCCCCCGGCCCCGCGGTGTGGTTCCCGGTTCAATTTTCGGTATGCGTAAATCGTTAAAGTACACGAACCGCCCGACGGGGTCGAGACGAGCGCGTACGGACGGGGACTTTTCGCGTTGACCCGGCGGCACGAGCGGTTCGAAACGTTAAACGTGTCCGACGTAAAGCCAACGCGTTGTTCCCGAAGAATCGATTTAATTAATCGCGTCGGGACAACGTCGGGAATTGCGTAACGGTCCCTTTGACGGTCGAACAATGTAGGGCTCGTTAGAGGGTTAGACTATATAGGAACGTTAATTACAAGGTCTCGGTAATCGCGCGAACGAAATCGTCTTCTTTCGCTGAATAACTACGTAATCGGGAGGGCTATTAATAAAATATACGGGGACGAGTGATGAAAATACAAACGCGACGAATATAACGGCCCCGTTGTATTCGGAAATTTTCCGAAACTTTCGTATTTACGCGAAACCCTTAGGATATTCGGCCAGCTCCTGCCAAACAGTAAAAACACCAGCCTTGGATTAACGGCCGTGGGACGTTTCGACCGAGGCGGGTCTTGTCCTACTCGCCGTTGTGTTGCTGAGTGCCTATCGAAAGGGGCCATGTTCGGTTCGGTGGAAATTTCGAATTTTCTAATTGACAATAAAGCGGCGAAACTAGCGCGAGAATAGCTCGGCGGGAGCTTTTCGCGGAAAATTACAATTTAATGACCGCGCTACGACTATCGTTCCCTCTGTCGCCGAAACCAAAAGTAGAACGGAAAAGTGTCGAAACTTTTTAACGAACGTCTCAAAAAAGACGTAGTTTTTTTTTTTTTTACGTAACTTTTCGCGCGCAAATATCGAGTCACGCGAAAGTTCGAAAAGAGAAATTTAAAAACGACGTTATCAAATGTTTCGCTACGTATTCTATATTTTACGCGCGAAAACGTGACTCGGTACCTAACAACTAAATAACCGAAAACGACGATATTCCGAAACGGAATTGGAAAAACTAAAACCGACGGTTATAATAAATACTATAAATCGCCCTTTGTTTCGCGGTTACCGAAACGGTGGCCGTATTTTTTTACGAACGGGCGTTTCGCCGCAAACACTTCGTTTGAAACGGGCGGAGTTTCGTCGCTTCGCTTCACAAACGGGACATTATGCCGGCACGACGAAATTGACGTCCAACGGCGGTTGTTATTAGCGACGGGGGATTGTTTGGCGCTTTTCCTAAACACATTTTACGTAACACCGAGACGAAACTTGATGCGCGTGTTCATTTCGGTCGTGCCGAAAACGGCGAACGAACGAAAAACTGATCCGATTTAACCGCGCGCGACATTTTTACCGAGATAATATTGACGACACTACGGGTTCCGTTTCGAATATTCGCCGATACGCGGGAGGAATAGGTCCGTTTGTAATTCGAAACGTCCGTTCGTCGTACATATATATATATATTTTTCCGAACGGACCTCGTGACCACCCCGTTGACCCGTCACTCCGGAGGAATCTTCGGGACACCAAAACGTCCCGCGTTTTCGGAAGGCGGACAAAAGAAATAACGAAAGTTAATTTTCGCTGGCGAATCGTCGATTTCTATTGTATCTAACCGTTACGGGCGCGTATATGTTCGATTGGCGGTAATGGCCGGTACCCAGTCCGGTGTGCCCGGGACAAGGGCGACGAGACGGTAATAAAATATATGACGATCGCGATCGTTAATCAATCCGTGTAGTATTTAAGCCCCTCACGCGCGGTAGAATACGAGGCGATAGGGGAACGCGATGTGACACCATTCGGGAGTATATCGGTCACCCGGTTAGAAATCGTGCGGATGTTTTATCGATTGTTATTGATTCGGCCTTATTATTTTGACGAACCGGACGAGGTTCTACGTTATTTCCGAACGATACCGTCGAATTTAGTTCGTACAATTTGTTCTTTCTTAATTCGCCACATTGTGTGTCGCTTCGTATTTACGATGCCCCTGGATTCATATCGTACAATCGCCGCGGCGCGAAATAATAACGGGTTAGCGATTAATGAGCGTAATGGAAAATCAAAGCGAAATACGTAATTTCGCCAATAATTCCGAAACCATTTGTTGGCGATAAAGCCGAACACGAATTCACGCCGTGTACTAGCCGTGTGTGTGTTCGGCAAAGTGTGGTGCCCGGAGCGCGTTTCGGCGTCGCGCGTGTACGGGGCGCGGTCGAAACAGTTACGGCAATCTCGCCATCCTTGCGTCCGACTTAGTGTCCGACGAACGTACATTGGACGTTTGAAAAACGGACACTCCGAAAGCCGCGAAATTCAAATTATTCTACTTTTCCAAACACACCTCGTTGTACATACACGCACGGTCGTTTTACTAATTATCCGTACGCCGTTGTTCACAGGCA
>JAIPRN010003412.1:0-21627 GCA_025469175.1 Geopemphigus sp. TES_GeoC_2020 | reverse complement strand
GCGGTGTTTGTGTAAATCACGTGCACACCGAGAAGACGCCGGGGCGCTAATAGCTTCAATATAAAACGCGCGCGCGCGCGCGTGTGTGTGTATATATATAGCAATAAGTGGTTTAGTCGGACTATTAAAGCTAAACGATAATATATATATATATATGTACGTATGGAATAAGTCGCGCGCGCGCGTGTGTGTGACGGTCTTTGAATCTTTATCTTTAACGCCTCGCAGCTTATAATATACGTAATTTACAATATACCTATAGCGATATAATAACTATACGACTATAAGCTTCGTCATCAAAAACAAAATTGCGCTCGTAACAGAAAATCGTGATCGAAATACCGCCGTAGTAGTAACTATGTATAGATTATTATATACGCGCGCCCATCTGTATAAAAAGAATTCGTCCAAAGTACGAATTGCGTCTTTACGATTACGCGCAGAATTCGATAGAAATTCTTAAATAATAACGATACCTGTTACGATAATATAATAATCGAAAAATAATATTGATCACTATCGTACAAATAAATAACAAAGTTAACGAGAGTATTGGTCAATGGGTCTCTTCTTTCGAGTCACGTCATTCCATTCTTTCAGCATATTTACATATTGCCCACCGTAAAAATTCTACATTTTTTAAATAAAGATAAAAAAACAATAACAAAACGTCTTTTCGTCTCAAACAGAACTGTAGAAGTTATGTTCGAGAACTGTACAGTTTAATGGACACGAAATATGTATCACAGGTGTTAGGCGAGTGCTTTTGTACGTAATATTATTGAAAATACAAAAAAAAACATAAAACGAACGTCCGTTGTCTTATCCGATTCATCGTACAAACCAATTAAACACGTTTGAAGCGAAATAATTATTCGAGTTTATAACGGAGCGACATAATCAAAACGTTTACGTTTTTATTTTTATTTTATTTATTTTTATTACGTTAAAACAATTTACAAAATCACAGAAAATGAACAAAACCGATTATTTTTACGTAAACTATTTCAATTTCAAATAATTATCGTCTTTAAGTATAGTTGCGGATTTTCGGGAATCCAAACCATATGGCCGAGCACAGACCGGACAATTTTTGTGAAACGATTTTTTTCGCCGTTATTATTGTTTGAATTGACTTTAGTGACTAATTTCATAACCATTAACGTTTAAAACTTTTAGCCACTTACTTCGAATGTAATTTAAAGTGATATCGAATATCTTTGTGTTTTAAAACAAAAATTGTTTACGGATTTAGACTCGAAATATGTAAAAAAAGTAAAAAAATACGAAAACTTTTTTAAAGTTACTTATAGGTGTATCGTCTTTTAGTTTTGTAGGAGCAGTGAATGTATTCTGCATGAAAGCGAAAAATTGTTAAATTTTCTACACAAGTATTTAATATTAAATAAAAATACTCTCACAAATCCAAATAGTTTAAGAAAAGTAGTTGCGCATATTAGACGTCTAATCTGTAACAATTTGTTTATTTCGTCGAGATTGTATAATTTAAAACCATAAGTAGCGAATATATTATAATTATACTGTACTATGGGTATCCGAACTAAAATAGAAACCAACGAATGATTATTAAACTTTAAACGTACCTACATATTTATATTTACCGAATTAATAGTCGGGTACTTAAATGTGGTACAATAAGTCGATTTTCGGACCACCCGAGGGTTTTAATTTAGTGAACACCGGTAGAGGTAACCAAAGACACAGGACCCTTCCTGCCGTATATTTAATGACTCGTGACCTGGTTTCCTGCGGTTAAATAAAATACAAAATAAAAAAACCGAACAAAAATGGATCACTGGGTTTGTATATATATATGTATATGGAGGTGATAAATCAGGAAAGTGGGGAAAAGAAACAAAGTAACCGATCGACCGTGTTCGTATAATACACACGCAATATATATATATATAAACTATAAAGTTATAAAATCCCGTGCTTAGAATATTCATACGAAGAGGTCAAAGAAGCCACACCCTGATTGCTTGTGTATAATTCAGGGCGTTGCGTTCCAAAAGAAACCCTTTATTATTATTATTATTATGTATATACGAGCCTCACGATGTTTTCGATACTTCATAAAATTTTTTTCGAATCGATTATGTCAGCGTGGAACGGTATACGCGTTAACCATTAACCACTATATATATATGTTACGTATGTACATTTTCGTTATTCTGGCCATTTACAAACAATATCGCGCGCGCGAGACTACACGTATATATAATGTAGAAAACCCGCGCGTTTCTACAAATTTTCGATGACTACAGGTTATCAACGATTCATTTTGTCTTAATGTGCGTTCGGAAATGTATTCGTCTATTCAGATAAGTGTAATCTAAACGAAACAGTTCGTATTTAAGTTTGAAATGTACAGCGGGCGCGCGGTCTTTTTCATATATATCAATTTATATAAATGCTCAGATTGGACCATATTACGGGTGCAATTTATACGCACGACCAACTTCGTAATTAATTTCGAACATCTCTTACGAACGCTGTCAACCTTATCGACAACTATTGTGCATACATTGTTATGTAAAGGTCAGGTTGATAGTCCGTGCACACGTCAACTTTGTCTTTACCGTCTAGGCATATTGATGTGTTTTTCCTTAGCGAGTTTACGCTAAATGGACGCCAAACATTGTTAATTTCTACATATTTACGTAACAAGTGTATCGCGCGATACACACGAATATTAAACCGTATACACAGAATATCGGATTATATTACTCGATTAAAATACAATAATTATTTAAGATCAAACGACGTTGTATAATACTTACGTCTACTATTTTATAATCTATAGGAATTATTAAAATATTAAACCAACAAAATTGAATTAAAGCGGTTACATTAAAGCAGTAATGCACACACACACACACACACACACACACACACACACACACACACACACACACACACACACACATAATAGATACATAACCTTGACCTTTTAACACATATAGATTCTATTGAAAATATTGTGCTATTGAACGTTTTGGAATCGATTATTTGGAGTTTTTTAAGTACGTACTTGCTCTACTAAATATTGAAACGGGCGAGATCCAGTATACAATAACATCTAATCATATCGTTGACAAATTTTCTTATTGTTCTTACAAGATATCTGTACGTCATGTTGTCGTTATATAAATAGAATAACTTGAGGTAATTTAAGTAGCCAGAAATGTATTTGATATAGAAATCTAGTGTTCTCGTCGGAACAAAAATAATTTTTGATATTCGAAACCACTTACGTTAGCTATGAAATTAATTTCGAAATTATATAAGTATGTGTAAAATCGCGTGTATGTATATATATAATATTGTATATAAGAATTTATATTAATTAATATAAAAAGAAAACATACAACATTTTATGTAATTATCTTAAACAAAAAGTACACGTAAATACGACTGTTTATATATAATGACAATTTAGATCTTGAAAAGATTACTGGTTTGAAAACCCTATAACAGTTTTTTTACTAACGGAATAGTTATAAGATACATCGACCATGGTCTATATTTTTCTTCTGGGTATTTTTATCGCTTCTTTGTCTATAAAAACACTGTATATATAAAATGTACTTAATAGAGAGAAAACAACTTTTCCACTGGTAATTCAACAAAAGACGTTCAACGTAAATGGTAACAATTAATAGCTTGTTTTTTTTGTTGATTGTATATACTCGTAATTATATAACATATATAATATACATTATACACTCTACCTGCAGGAAATCCAGGAATATCATAAAAATTTTTTTCTACTTCGTTCGTATAAATTAATACGGATTGTAGTAATGCTATAGTGTAGCGAGTTATTTTGTTTAAAAATATAATACTGTTGACTCTAAAAGTATTCATTAGAGGAGTGATTGTGTACGCATAATTCTGGGTGCTTTCGTTGTAAACAAATATTTTTAAACGCAAATTCTTCGAGCTTTGTTTATAAATATTCCACTGATAATGTAAATAGTTTTTACGAAAACAATTACTCGAGTCGATAAAAAAATTGATCCAGTGTAGGCTGTTTTTGGTTTTCGTTACTGTAACGCGAAAAAACGAAAATAGCTAATTTTCTAAATCAAATTTTATTTTATTGCGCACTTTTACGATATTCTATAAAAACAGATACTCGTTAATATTAAACTTCTGTTTTAATTTTTAAAAACCGGCGGTTCGTCTAGAATAATTTCAAAAACGAATTATTTTATTAATTATCATGGTCGACAATTCGTTTTTTGCTGGCATAATAAAAGAATTTAACTTCGTAAACGGTTTTTTAAGTAAAATGTAGACTTTTTCTCTTGAATCGAGTAAAAGAACGAAATTATAAAAATTAAATTAAATTCTATTCGAAATTCGTGTCGTAGAATTAGAATTTTCTTATAGAAAATTGTCGGAAACGAAGGTAAAATATTTTTGATCGTTACGGAAATATTTAAAGAAATGTCAACAGTAATAGCGCAAAAACACTTCTCCCGCTATCTTGTAGTTCACACGCCAAATAAAACAAAAAAGGTACTGCCAAGACTCATAGCACGTACTACATATATGATGTCGCGAAAAACAATATTGTTTTTCCCGTGACCCATATAATATATATAAAAAAAAAAATATTTATCGTTTACAAGGTTTTGGAATTATCGAAATAGTAAAATGTATTGGCCCGTATATTTAGTTCAAAAACGATCGCTAATATAACGACTTTGCGTTTATACAGATAGTAGTCTCTAGACTCGTTCGGCAGCCGTCTCATAGTTTTCGGTGTCTTGTTTCGCCGCCAAACCACCCGTTGTGGTTCTTAAATATCGGGTTTCTAACCTGGTTTTTAATTTCAAGAATACGGTCTAAACACTCTCCACTCACGCTTATAAAAATATGAGAAAAAAGTAGCTATATAATATGACGGCTTGGTTTTTGAACGGAGCTACTGAAAAAGTGTATATAATATAGGCGTGTACGTTTTTATTCCAACGAAAAGGGGTCGAATAATGAAGCGACGATTCGAAAATTAAAAAACAAACCATAACGCTATACAATTATATATTTTCATATAGGAGAATATTGAAAACTATTTGAAGTATTATAATTATTTATGATTGATTGCTTAAGGAGTTTCACGCGTATAGATATTAATCGAATCTTCACTTCCCTGCCCCCCCCACAGTGTTATTACGTCGCTTATTAGAACAACACGACCTCACGTCAGTTACTGTTCTAAGACGTTTAAAATTCACGTATAAGGGTGAAAAACTTAGACGTGTCTACGAGATACACGTACTAATTACACCATATGTTTAAAAGTTGGCTCAACATTGACGGCGTACGCACATTCGGTGGCCATACATGTGTATTATTAGCGACGGAAATAGCGGTGGAAGAGGTGAGTAGTCAAATTATTCGGGACGAGTATATAACAAATTATTAATGTATATTCCTTACACACATACACACACACACACACACACACACACACATATATATGTGGTGACTAAAAAATCACGTTTTATTTTTACATTATTACATTAACATATAACGTTTCTAAAACCATCGCCGTGGACAATATAATAGAAAGAACCGATTTTTTTTGTAGCAAAAATGAAAAGAAGATTTACTTAAAAGCTCTACGTAATAAGCAAAAAGAATTCTAGACAACAAAAAAGCGCTTATACACGTCAGTCGTCACTGTTTGAAGTTATTACTCTTCACTAACTTCATTTTTTTGACAAACATTTTTGAATATTGTTGCAACTTGTATCGATTAACAAATTGTACACAGAACTTGACATTTCGTTATTATTATTATTGTTTTTTAAAAATAGTATAACGTTCGCTTAAACGACATTTATTTTAAACACTTCCTTTTTCTTCATTTCTTCGTATCGCATCCGAAAAAAAAAATTTACGAATTTATATGAAAACCGCGTGATGTTAATATACAGCAACAATATAATTGCGTCTTACACTCTAAAAAAAAAAAAACGCGTCATTCCGTGCGTGGTCTCTTATTGTTCGCCATACCTATAAAATCAGTGGCGCCAAACCCCACTTTCAGTTGTTGTTAAAAAATTACTCTTTTGAATAAAGGTGTTATCACGTAATTTTTTTTTTTTTTGTCAATTCTATGACAAATATCGCTGAGAAATTATATAGAAAGTGTCTCGTGGGTTAGATTTATTGTTTTTACTATACCGGCGGTTATACCACTCACAAGTGACTATCTACATATACGTATGTAGATGACTGGCGCCAAAAACCGACGCGACTTATCGAAATAAAAAAAACCTAATCGTTAAATTTTTAACGTCGAATTTTATGTATTCGAATTAATGGCGTATTTAAAGGGGTTGTTGAAGGCGCACGTCCCATTTAAAAATATTTAGGTATAGATACGTCAAATTTGAACCGCCTTTTATTAACTATAAATTATACGGTTATTAGTTGTCGTAAGCATTTTTTAAAATTTTTAGTATCGAAAAACTACAAGGAACAGTATTTGGTACATGATTACTTTGTTCAGACTTTTGCCGCAAATAGTTTATTTATTATTTTGAAATCCTCGTTATTCTTTTACGCGGTTTAAATACACGGTAGAGATAAATAAAAAATGGGACAAAAGACACAAAGTGAACTGAATTTATTATATATACTTCGAAAGACTAAATATTATAATTATAAATTATAAATCTATCTTCATATAGACAGGGTTGCGAAAATAATAAAAATATATACTCGGAATTTTAATACGAATACCTATTAAATGTATACATATATTACGTTACGCGACGCAGTGTTACATACGTTTCCGTTTATTTAAATTTTTTACTACTACGTATAAGCGTGTATTACATTAGAATGTAGAGGTGGCTGGAATAAAAATTAGTTAAACGTGTGAAAACTTTGATGTAAGTTTTTTCACGTATAACACATTATTATTTTCGTTCGAGATATTTCACAAGAGAATAGATGTCACGAAAATATAACCTGCAACCGGGGCCCCCGCAACCGTCTTTCAGTAGGAGAAACGTTATATCATTCCGACGGCGACAACGGTGACGGCGCGGCGACGGTAATCGTGCGGCAGCTATTTCCGTCGTAAACGTAATACGCGCATACGGTCGCGCCATGTCCAAACTTAGCGCCACGCACGCAGGGCAGTTATACCGGTGCAACACGCGAGCCCCGTGTAATTAAACGTTACTCTTTAGGCCCAATAATCTATACACGCTACTAGTCACGTTAAGATTTCGAAAATTTTAACAAATCGAATTCCTATATTTTTGATATTACACGCATACCGCTCGTTAAACGTGTACAGAATGGCAGAGGTCAGTACAAAAAGAATTGGATACCATAAAGCCGAGTAATATATTATAGGTACTCGTGGAGTCGTGTACTCGTGTGCGAGTAATAACATTAATGAAGCGTTTTTTGAAACAAATCTAAATTTGGTATATCCGTGAGGGACCGACGTGCCATTAAAATAATTTATTTCGTTAAGTTATATATATATATATATATATATGTTTAAAGGTATGAAATATATATAAAATAAACGTAACTACGTTAATATTTACACCTACTAAAAATATGTAGAAATCATTTTGTTAGGAATTTTGAGGGTTTTATATACTTAAACAAAATAGCATTAAGGCGTGAACATTAAAAAATTTTAATTTTCGTTCGACGTATTATAAATATAGGACAATTTGTTTTGAAATCTACTGTAACGGTCTTTCTACTTTATTATGGAATAATACTCAATGCCAATCAAATTAAACCAATATGAATGTTATTTTTTTTGACGAAAAATGATTTCAATTGATTACGACATTTTACTTGTATTTGAATCCCATTCTATGAATACACGAATTACGTTTAACGAAAATCGTGTACCGAAATTAATTATTTTAACTTATTACTCGTTTTGTAACCATTGTATTTTAGCTTTATTATTATAGAATATTGTAAATAACTTATTGTATGTACATATCGTATTTTATAAATTACCATTAAATTAATGACGTAGACATATACATACGCCATAACCACCGTTTAGTATTTTTTTTAATTATGTGTAAGTACGTGTATAAAGAGTATTTATACTAATTTTCTTAATGTATTCAAAAAACATGTGCTAGATATTTAATATTGAGGATATTTATAACACAACTATATATATACATCTAAATAAGATACATATTTTTCAATTTACAATAAACACGTGAAACGGCAACGAAAATGAGCTAATAAGTAAAGTGAAGGGCGAGGCCTATTTTACCTACACCTTAACCTTATATGGAGTGCTCCATGTGGCCCCTACAGTTCGACCTTCGCAAGACACCCACTTACATAAGCCAAACATGAATGAACACACCAAAACTTTCTATATATTATTTTAAAGAAACAGCGTACTTCGTTTGCAAATATATAAAATGTCATATTCTACGTAATATAATATTAACCATAACAATATTAGGTCGATTCTCGTTTTCGTTCACTGAATATATATGTAGTGTGATCAATAAAATACGATTAGAACTCTATTTTAATTTCTATTCTCATTCGTGGTTGATGGATGACAATTAATTGTACATGAATTTACTATATGAATAATTAATACGATTACTAGACAATCAATATTTATAATCAATGGTTCATACTAATCAAATTAAAAACTAATATATATATATACACACACAATTCTAATAATTTAGTCGATCCAAATTAAAAGATAAATAATATATTGTTAGGTATATACAGGTAGGTAATACGGGTTTAATTTATATTTGATTAAATAACCAATAGCTAACAGAAGTTAAACGACTATGCTCAAAAAGAATTATTATTACAAAATTATTATTATTATTATTATGCAAAGACGATGATTAATAAGCGTTAAATTTATCACGATTTTCCTTACAATTCGCATCGATGCATAATACTATGACTTAATGACTGTTTTGTCATTGCTTCGTACATAAACGTCAACAAACACTGAAGATTTTTATCGAGGTCAATCTTTACGGTACATACTCGTGTATGCAAACTTTACAACGATTTAATAGAAGGTATAACATATTATATTAATTGACCAAGTAACCTTTATAAAATATATTCGTTTAAGATGCCCATAAATAGAAAAACGAAACGGTTTATTTCCTTTTATAATACAAAAAATCAATCAACCGTCGTCAGCTGCTATTATTCGTGGGAAAATGTTTTACCTGACCTAATAAACATTATATCATTAGTCACAATAGCGTATTATAATGGGGAATATTTTATATTGATTGTATATTATTCTACGAATAAAGTTTATCGTCTCCATAAACGATATATGTATCAGTTTTAAAGTTGTATACGTTTTAAAATTATTTTTCAACTACTCGTTAAAAAAGTTGAATAAAAACAACATGAGCAATTATTTTAATAGTTTCGATACATGCCATGTAATAGGAAAACAAAAGTTTTATGACTCAACAAACTGATATGGAGGTGGGGAGCCTTTTCATCAGAGATAATAATGTATAAAAACAATTGAGGAATTTAAAAAATATAAATTAATGTTTTTTTTATGTTTCATAGTATTCAATTTCCAAATTTTAATCAAATTTTCAATCAATTTATTATATTGCTTTTAAATTTACGTAATTATTATATCTAATTCGTACTATTTTCAATTTTTAAATACATAAAATTCAATTTTTTTTAACAAAAAAGAATAAGTACATTAAAATGTTTAACATAAGCTAATTTAATTTAATTAATTAATCATAATTTTATTAATTTAAATTAATATTATTAATAATAATTAAAATATTAATTAAATTTAATATTTTATTATTAACAACATAAATGTGGAACATTAATCTGATTAAATTTTTTATTAGTTTATATTTATTTATTATTTTATATTATTTTAATATTTTCATCGAGAAAATTACATTTTAAAATATTTATAGTGTAAATACGTTACTCATAGACTACGAAAAATTGTAAAAATTAAATAACTACATTTTTAGAAAAGCTTTTACTGCCTATTTCGTTTTAAAATTTAACTTGTCATAATAGCTATTTTCCATTGTATAAAATACTGCGCTTATGTTTTTCGTTATATAATATCTAATTTTTCTTAAAAAATTAATAACGTAATACTATAATTGTTAACGTAGATGCGTAAAAATGATTAAAAATTATAACATATTGACTTATAAAGAAAATTGTAGCGTTTGATTCGATTTGATTTATGAAATATATACCATATCGTACAACAAAAAACTTTACAACCTAATCACGTAAATTGAATAGTTATATTGCAATAAAATATTAAAAAAATCATTTTCCTCGTTGAAATCAATACATAATAGGTGCTATTATTATTACTATTACTAAACGTAATAGTTAGTTTAAGTATTTATCACATTAAACGTTAAATACGATATACGTGAATAAATAACGACACTTTTTTGTATACGGATTAAAAACGTAACTTCTACGCACGAAGCTAGGCCAAAAATAAATAAAGCGCGTATTCTCGTCGTAATAAACGAAAATACCGTAATACAATATAAATATTGATTAACCCTAAAAAGTTAACGGCGCGCGGGGTTCGAAACAGGTTTGAAAACGACGAGTAATATCGTTCAATGTTTATATATGATTTATGAACAAATATTTTTGATGAGGTTTTTCCCCTTGTGTCAACTCTTATGGACGAAAGTTAATAAACAAGCCGATGTTTACACCTATTAATTGAACATTTATATATATATATATATATATACTGACGGATTCTGTAAAAGCGATTCGAAAACCGAAAAAAATAAAAATATATAACAATACCTCGGGGTCAGGGTCGGCCATCTCGCCTACACAACTTCTAGGCGTTAATTGTAAATGAAAAATAATTTCCGATCACAATCGTAACGCGACGGAAAGTATACCCGCGGGGCCGGGTGGAAACTACATATATTATTTATGTATATTTGTTGGAACCAGTTCTTTATTTTCTTATATTATTATAATTGTATATGTTACTTATGCATATGTATGTACGTATACTGCACGCACAATTGTTAAAATTTTAGCTGGTTAATCGCGTACATTATAAATACATATATAACATATGTGTAAAACGTTTTCTCTGTTCCGCTGTAACAGCGTACGTCTAATCGGTAATCGTACATACGCGCGGCCTTTAAATTCGTTATACGTTAAATTCGCCCGATTAATTGCGTCATACCGTCCCTCCCGATTGATTAAAAAATCGACGTAGACAATTTCGTCCTTAAACGATCAATGAAACGAATACTAAATCTTAAATTCTAAAAATATCGTTTTCGAATAAAAAACTCGATTATTCATTATTTCCACGGCAAATTTAATATTTCTACTTTTAGACAACACCGCTAATCATAATTACGCGTGTACAATTTACGACCGTAGTTAACAACATTTATACGGTATTCCTAAAATTAAACTACCGGGAAAATTATGTTTCTCGTTAAAGGCGTATATACTCGGCACACTTACGCTCGATTTCCGTATATCCATGTATACGATATACGCGAATAACTTTTCGAAAAATTTTCTTTTCAAAAAAAAAAAAAACCAATCTCCGTAAATACAGTATATATTACACGTGGTTATAGTATACAACATGTACGCTCGGAATTGTCAATTTTCGGCCATATATATTTAAATAGACTTCGGAACCACGGTGTTACGTTTGTGTACTAACTACCCGCTGTGCCTGACCGTCATTATTCTTACGTAAGATTATAATAATACATAGGCGAATGTATGTTTGTCAGCGTGCGTGCAGTAATACGACGATTGCGCCCAAGAAAAGAATTTGTTCTCTTCTTTTTGGGTAACAGCTATCGTACAACAGCCCGCAGAAGAATTAATGAAAATAACGTGTTTTTTTTCCTTTATCGCGTGTGCAAAACGTGTGGGCTTCGGACAGAGAGCGACTTACTACGGCCACCGGTGCACCGCGTGTGCGTGGGTCTAGGATTTTACGGCGCTCCCATGCGTGCCCATATGGTTTGGATGTATGTATGTGTATATATATATATATACGGTGGTAGTTGCCAATATAGCCATTATTTCTCAACATTCTGAAAAGAAACTCGTATATGTTTAATATAATACGACCGACCCTTGATGCGAGTGTGTGAGTGTATATGTGTAGACTCATCCCCTATATAATAGTATGTAACGAATTTCACGCGGCACATGTGCAGCGATTTTGGAAAATACGCTGTTCGAAACTTACGAAACGATATTATGTTGTATAATATAATAAAATATAACACGCGTGAATAACTAATACGCACGAACGATAGAATATCGATCTACGTATAAGTACTAATGAATGTTCGACTAGATTTATAACGTATATAGACGATTAAAAATATGATAATAGTTGTGCGACTGATAATCTTTCATAAATTCTTTCGGTTTCTCGCGTAACGAAATTGCCACACTTCAGCCCACACTACAGGTTTCCGAGTCCTTTATGGCTTTACGACTATTATAACCTTAGGTATAAAATTACGAATTCTATGTTTATATACATTTGACATACTCGTAACTCTTATGTACTATTTACTATTATTATTATTATTATTATTATTATTATTATTATTGTTGTTGTTGTTGTTGTTGTTGTTATTGTTATTACAGTTATACAACTCTTATTTCAAAAATTGTTTTAAAAATCGCAACTATTAATTTTATAAAACACGATGAAATGTTTAAATTCACAAACGACAAAATAAACTTAAGTACTATGTGTACCGTTTTAAAATATGTCAACTTGTCAATTTATATTTACTTAATTGTTATTTGAACATTAACGATTTTGACAAATGTCAGTAGTACCTGTATATCATATATATACCTGTAACCTATATATTACACAATTATCACTCATTGAGTATATTAAAATGCATATACATTAGCTACGTTTAACTTTAATTAATAATATACCATATGTTATATACATGCATAATAACAATTATTCTAAACTCATAAAACACATAATTATCGATATAAAATAATATAATAATATATAAAATTATCGATATGAAACATAAAATTACAATTTAATATTTAAATTATTATCAAAACTTCTATAAATTCTAATTGCAAAAGACGTATAATATTATATTAGTCAAATGTTTATTAATTGATAGATTGTAAGAATACACAAAGAAAAAATTAAAAAAGGAGTGCCACTACGTAAAATGTTCGATCCATTTAGTAATTAGCGAACAACTACTTTGGCCCTAATTGATCTTTATTAACAAAAACTGATGACATTTCAAGCTGCTGAGTTCGTGTAAAACGTATCTGGGTCAACGCAAAATGTCAAGGCCGGCGTATTTGTGGGCATTTTAACACGCTAAAACACATAATGAAAATGCTTCCATGTGCGCCAGATGGTGTGTGTGTGTGTATGTATATATATATTTACTAGAATGGGTGTCAATTTTTTCTACGAAATTTCCGTCCAGACTTATTCTATAGCCCCTTTCCGTGTAAACGTAAATTCGTGTAGGTGGTTTCGTTCGTGGGTTGGTCAAGCAGCATATATATATATTATGCAGTAAACACGTGGCCAGAAAGATCATCAAGTTCTATATAAAGCCGGTCGTGGAAAGTATACACTTATAATTTTGTAACATGCTGACCGTTTTAACGAGATTCCCGAGGTTCAATAAATTATTATTTTGTTGTGTTAAAAATGTTGATGAGCAGATTATAATATAATTGAGCGTAATATTATTATTAATTATTGATTTTGTCTTATAAATGGGCAAAAAGTAATAAATATTAATGGTAATTTATTAATAGTAAAAAATATTCCATATTACCGTTGAGAAAATGTCAAATTTTTTCGGCGAAGATCGATTGACAAAAAAAAAATACATATTTTTCTTTTGACAAGACCATCTATATTCTCAATAACCGTAATAAAATATTAAGTATATAATATATTTGGAATAAAACGTGAGGGATATTTATGGTAAATTTTTCTTCGATTTAAAAATAAATTAGAAAATATTAGGTACTGTCAATATAAAGAAATACGAATCCACTAGAAATAACTGAGGATCGATCGTTAATCGCGATCGATTGCGTAGTCACATTTGTTGTATATAATTCAATGCGTTGTTTGAATCAGTATTAATATTCAAAATAACGCCAATTTTTAGCTTTTGAAATTCCTGGATAAAATAGCGCAATACTTCCTCCGAAATACGTCATATTATCATTGCTTCGCCCATACATTTATGTTATACATATGTATATTTGTTTCAATACTTTACTGGACTATATACAAGAAAGAAATATAAACATGTTTTCAATTAGATATAATAGACTATATAATATGACCCATTTTTTTTCTTCTTGTTATTACCAAAGGGTCGGTCCGATATTTTCTTTGTATAATACAACTCGAACACGTGCGCTGCAGTAATAATAATAATAATATCCGTCCTTTTTTCTTTTAAGGTTTAAAATGAAATGGATGGGTTTTAGGTAAAAATTCTTGCATTATATTATCATTTATACAAAGTGTATGGTCGTAAAAAGTAATATTCAGTCCATATAAACTTGAACGTTGAGGAGCAATTTTAAAATCTTATATACGTTTAAATATTGTTACATTCGTGCTACATTATTATAAACGCGTTTTGGCATGGTCAAATAAAATGTAATCGTGTATTTACTTTAATATGTGTTAAATTAATATAAAAAAATTCGGAGCCTTCTCGTCAGCTTCTTAAATTATTAACTAAATTTAATCCATCTAAATAATCGACCAAGTTCACGTTCAAAAAAAAATTAATTACAAATATTATAACACATTAAAATGTATTAATATAAATGTTTTGTTTATCGAGTCGATCGTTGAAAGTTTACAAATATTAGCCAAATATTCGTTTACTTTAACTGTAATAAAAACAATCGTAGAAACGTTTTTTTTTTTATTTTTTTTTTAACATCACATGTCTCCCAATAGAAGTCCCCACGTAACATAACACACGTTAACGCGTCACATATGGTTCCTTTATTTTTCTCAGTTTTTTTCGACCAGTCATGCTCCAAAAACTATCGTCTGCTGTA
Source organism: Geopemphigus sp. TES_GeoC_2020 (assembly GCA_025469175.1). Taxonomy (NCBI): domain Eukaryota; kingdom Metazoa; phylum Arthropoda; class Insecta; order Hemiptera; family Aphididae; genus Geopemphigus; species Geopemphigus sp. TES_GeoC_2020. Next base: position 6,453 of record JAIPRN010003412.1, on the reverse strand, counting down.
GGATACGGTTTAAAAAGGTATAATATGAATAGAAAAATTATACGACACGAATTTTTCAAAGAGTACCTTCTTTTATAGATTAACAATGTACACTGAAAAATAAACTTTAATGTCCACGATTTATTCGTATGTTTTACCCGAGCATTGAGTATGAATAAATGGATCAATAAAGAAATCATTGAAACATCAATTATTTTAAATATTTATTCGTAAAATGTTTGAATTTGCAACAGCCATTAAAATTTATTTAAAATATGTAATGTAAACTGTATATTTCAATAAAATATTTATTTATTTAAAATTAAGAAATTAAATATTCCAACGTAATATATATAAATTACGGTTTATTTTTCACGTTATTATTAACTTGTGCACGCTCCGATTAAACTGAATGTTCCCGATAGATATCTGTTTTCGCTAGTTACAGTTTATTGTTTCAATTGTAGCGGGCCGTGGAAATGCGCAAAAATATATGTACTGGTTTATTACTGATTCGGGTTCGTTTTCTATTCAAACTCGGGGTACCATACGGTGTTAATATACAGATTTTTTTATGTAGTGATCGATGACTATTTATGGTACGTGTATAGCTGAAAATGATAAAAACCTTTCTCTATGATATATATTTTTTCTAGTCCGGTATTCATTTATTTAAATCAAAATACATACAGTCTGTTTTCTGGTACGTCATTAACAACAATAAAGTAGCGTAAGCACACTCATAGGGAATAATAATTGATCCATGATGCACGGGGGTAACTACCTCATCCTCATCAGTGATCCATTGAAACGGCGTCGCTACTATTTTCAACCCCACCCTGTATAGGTACACTTGTATATAATAGGTCCTCCCGGTTTATATTTCAATCAGAGACGGTGATGGATGAGAATATGGACCAGCATCTGTCTATGGAATTTTACTGTAGCTAATGATTCAAAGTGGCGTATAAACAAAATAAAAGAATGGTTGCAGGCTTCGCGAGGTGACTAAACACATGACTCCTATTGGTTTGGAAAACATGAAATGACTTTTAGCTAAATATCATTAACTACGCCGAACCCTTATCCAGATAAAAACGTAATACTCTGTGTAGGTTATGCGAGTTATGCGTAATGTAACGTGTTTAGTTCAGTAGTTCAGTACTCGATTTTAGTTAAAGTACCGTGGATTCGTTATATAGTCGACGACCGTAATACGCGCCTATACGGATATTAATTATTGGTTAATCGACAGTTGGTATTACAAATTGCGAATGTTGAAAATCTCTAAACGTACGTCGACAAATCGTTTGAATTGAAGCGCATAAATATTCGTTGAAAATTTGGGGGAAAACTGTGTAAAAATACATTTCTTTTAATACTTATTTGAAAATGATTAATTTTTATGTTATACGAGTAAAATAGTTTAAAAAAACGTTGAAAAAATAAACAAAAAATTAATACACACAAACGTAATTATACACAATATACATTATACTTCGATTTGCTCGTAGAGGAATAAATTTGATTCTATTATTATACTGTTTATTTGATAAGACACATATTGTTGAATAAATATACCCTAGATATTTTTATTTTATTTTAGAATTTAGAACCATGTGGTGTGTTTAGAAAACTGTATTAAAAATAAATACGAACCGCGTCGATAGTGACTACAACAATATTTTCTTTAGGTCAGAGTCAACATTGTAGTCTATTGCGTAAGAATTTAAAAAACTTAAAATTAAGCGGCGTAGTGCGTATAGTAAATATTTTCAGTTCCGAAATCATCATCCATTCTAATCAGATATTTTGATATTGTTACGAGAAAAATATTTAAATTTCAACAGATATAATTTGGGAACAAAAGGATTATTTAAATTTTATAATGAAAACCGAGTTCCTTTTTGGTCTTATAGACATCGCAGGATTGTTTATTAATAGTAAAAACTAAATAAAGTGAAAACAATAATGATAAATATTAAATTAGGAATAATATGGTAAATAGTTTATTACGTAGTTATAAGTAATCTAAATGCAGCATGCATATTATGTAACATTCTAGATTTACCATAGAAAAAATCGAATGAAAAAAATGTACATATAAAACCACGTCTAAATAAAAATATAAATAACGAATAATTTTAATAGACAGATCATTCCTGAGTTATAAAAATTATCGATTATTTAAAAACAAAATTTCCCATAAAATTACGTAGAATAAAATGTACGCGTTTAATTGAACTACAAAATAATTGTCGAATATTATTATTAACGATTTAATTGAAATTAAAAAAAAACTTTTTTGAATATTTTATTTTCAAAAAAATACTTCAAATTTGTCGAATAATGAAATAAGAGAAAATATAATGTATATATTTTGAAATTATTTTAAATTGTCTATATTTTTTTAATATGTATAAAATATAACTAATTCTGTAACTGGATCAACATGTCGGAGGGAGTTTTATAACAATTATAATAAAATTAAGTGAATTATAATATTTAATAACCGAATTGTATTAAATTACAATAAATATAAAAAAATTTCGGGGAGTTTGAATCACCTTCCTAATTACTATGAATAGTCTTAAACACAACACAATTATATATAATACAGCGATGAATTTACATTTTAAATATTTAGTCATTTTCTAATACAGATTATTATTTAAATTATTATTTTAAAATTCAATCGTGTATCGATTAAAAATGATATTTAAATAAATTTGAACATTTCGACAATAGACCTCTCGCACATACGTCATTTGCATATTATTTGACGTGATCAATATATGCGTTTGAATTAAGACAATATCCGATTGTAAATATGAATGCGTATGATATATCTGCGTATATATATATATATGTATGTACCCCTTCTTTAATCCACAGCCCATTGACATGAGTCCTAGTGTGTTCAATTATAATAAATATTCATCTGACGACGTTAAAACGGAAACAAAAGACGCCGGCGAGATGTCCCGAGCCGTATCCACAATATTATTTAAGTGGTACAGTTAGAAACGGCTCCTTTACAATTGAACAATGATATTGTATGTATGAAAATATGAATAAAAACCGCCATTATGTTACATTAACTCCATACGGTATAGTGTGGGTATCATAAATGGACAATATAATAATAAAATAAAAGCGTTTGTAATTGCAAGTCATTCGTAATGTGTCGATATATGTGTCAATTGAAATGACAACGGTTTTCTATGAACTAATGGACCTTGTCACTTGATCCAAATGACTATTGGACTATATATATATATGACACTAAGTGATGATATATATATGTAGGGAAATTGTAAGCGACAGTAACATTTTCATTATTTTTTTTAAAGCTATCACAATTAAAAATACATAATATTATGCGCTTATTCGTATCATTAAAATATTATATACATTTTATATCCAAAAAATACAGATATATATATATATATATATATACCAACTATACATGAAACATTCGAATCAAATAATTTAGACAATTTAAATAAACGATAAACGTTTAATCTGTTTTTTTTATTTTGTAAATTTAGAACAGTAAAACTTAACGAACGATGTATAAAAAATGAGTTCAATTTAACGAACATTAAAACGATTGAAACTAAATTTATAATGCGTTTTAATTAATTGTTAATAAAATACTTATAAAATTTTAGCCGATTATTTCGTGTACGCTATATTATGTTTACGTAAAATGATAATTATATATAATCTGATAAAATTTACATTTTGCGACAATATCGTTCACATATCATACGTTTAGAATCGTTCTTACCACAATATTTTGTCAACCTCGATATTGTGATATCAAAAATATATGTGTATGTCTGGTATATGATTCTGACTCCATCATTGAAGTACTATGAAGTATCTAATACGGCCCGTGAATACAATACGACACATATTTTGTCATCACGTCGAAAATAATCGACTGTCTGTCCTGTTTCGGGACAAAATGCTTTTCCATCGCGATTGCATTTACGCACGTGATAAGTTCGCCACAAACCGCTGACGGCACGAACAGCGAATTATTCTTATTTGTATATAAACTCAGTAATTATAATTGACTTATAATATTATAATAAATTATGATTAAACCCTTCCGCTCTTGTGTCACTGGCGTCTAATTACGCGTTTAATTAAATATGATATTAAAATAATTAAAAATTATCCACAAACTACCCGAATATATCGAAAAGATTTAATAAAGAGTCTGTAACCTTCATGTAATTACGCGACAGTCGTCATAAAATCTTTTACGTTTTTGTATATTTTGTCTTTATATATATATTCGTTTTTTGTAATTATATTATATATATATTATACAAAAACAGTGTAACGATTTGTGCGTTTCCCATTCGACTACTATAGTACATCGTCCCATATAAAGTATATATGTGTATATATATATATATACTTTTATATTATTTTATTTTAATAAATTTAATTTTTGTTTTACCAAGGCCATTAAAGGTCTCGGATTAGTAAACCGCGAGAAGTAAAATGTCATTTAATGCCCTATAAGAAATTGTTTCTACGTAGTCGAATTGTAATGAGTCTAATTGTTCGTTATAAATGTCAATACGATATTTCTACATATTCAATCGTTACTTATGCCAAATATAAATTAATCAACCCGTACACCGCGTACACGCATTACGACAATAAGTATAGCTTATGAATTTCCTAATTGTCTAATACTATAATACTGAAATTATTGAAAATACGTCGTCTAATTGACCTATAATTAAATAAGAGGTTAATGCGTAAAAAAACTCACCATGACCGTCCACGTTCTTTATGTTGGGCTACGCTGAATCCGAACATAGACCCACCGGGTCCCTGATGTCTAATACAATTTTTAACGTCCACATTGAAACCAAGCACCGTGCTACACAGTACAGTGAACAGTAAAGCGTATAAGGGATGTGATGACGGCAGAGTCATCTCGATTTACTATGCCCGTCCCGTGATCATAATATTATACACAACGTGTTTGTCATCTGACCCCTGAAAATAATTTTAAAAAACAACGCTAAGTAAAATCTCTTTAAAAAAAGATAATACGTATTTATTATCATACGTATTATGTATATACACATTTATTATTATAAACGTATTGTTGTACATTCATGCGTGGTAGTGAGATGTCTATCTTGTATAAGGTGTGAAATGGTAGTTTCAAAGATGAACAAATACTGCAACGCTTGCATAGACGACACGCATGTACGATTTACACGGCACTCACGATTTCAGTCTGATCTGTATCGCCGAACACGTCGAAACGCGTTGGTTACAGGTATATATATATATATATATATATATACCTTTATCAACTGTTTTGAATAATATATCGTATTAAACGATTTAAATTTACCGTCGTAAGCGACGGTCACTGACGATACAATCTACTCTTCAAAACACAACAACATTGTTTAAAGATTTTTTGTTTATTCGATTATATCAAAAACTCGAAATGTATATACCCGCCTAGTGTAATTCGAACATATTTCGTACGCTCGAATTTGTGTTAATCATTTATTATTTTCTTTTTAAAATTTAAGTAAAATAGACATTACATTTTATAGTTTATTTAAACGCAATCCATATTTTATAAATACTTTTATTCTAATAAAATGATTGATTGCAGATATGATTAAGAATTGGAAACTATAGATATTATTTGACGTGAAAAAGTTAATGGCATCAATCTATAAACATATCATTTTTTAATCGAATAATCAACATGCATTCGACGCACTTGGATATATAACGCTAATAGCGTATTATATAACGTTAAAAAGTAATAATAGTTTGTACGTATAAATATATATATATAATTTCGTTTGAATAAAATAATTATTAATTTTATTATCTTTTATTTTTAAAAGACTTTAAAATATAGTCATTAAAAAAATTGTTTTATGAAATCACGCCAATTTAGAATTTAAATTACATAACCAATTTTATATTATTTAATAATAATAATAATAATTTTATCTTAAAACATATTTTAAATATATAGTCCATAGACAACATCTACGATTTTATGACCAGTTCATGATTTTAGTATATAGAAAATTAATAATAATTATTTGGAAAGTGTATACTTAATAATTACCTCGAAACGACGGAACACTTTATATAATGATAATCCTATCGTTACTATTTGGTCCAAATTTTATACTTAATAAAAAAATATATATATATATATATATATAATATTTATATATTATCTATCGAACAATCAATAATATCGTTATGTATGACGATCTAAACTGCAAAAACTCGTACGTTATCCTAGAGTCTACAGGAAATCACTTCTTATGATAGTTCAGATAATTACGCCTACATACGTGTGACGCGTTTACGCATTATATTATATATACTTCGCTTTTCTTTTTCAATACGAAATCAAGGGGTGTGTGATGATGACGTATAAACACGTACTACTAT
>JAIPRN010003411.1:5174-21633 GCA_025469175.1 Geopemphigus sp. TES_GeoC_2020 | reverse complement strand
TTTCGCCTTTTAAGAATAGAATATCGGTCGATAGTAATTCCAATAGATACAATTTAATGTTTGATAAAGAGGGAGAAATGCGATCTAATATAACAATTCAGAGACTCCCAGAACCTAGTAATGCACCTCCATTCTTAGTATTTCAATAATCTGTGCATCAGGTATAATGTGTGTTTATTTATGAGATGAACGTGATACGTTTGTTGTTGTTTTGACAATGTCTTGTTTGTTTGTCTAGATATGGACATGTTTAACTGTTGTCCAAGTATAGACGCGTGTCTTTGGCACGTAAAGGCAGATGAGTATCACCAGCGTCAAATGGATTTAAACGGTTCTGATACAATTTCAAAAAATAAAACAATCTTATGTGAAAAGCGGTGAAAAATTATTGAAGAAGTTCGTCGTCTGATACGCATGAACGGCATTGTAGATTAACCATCAAAAAACAAGTTTTACAATCTATGGATAATCGGTACAACGTTGTTTTAACATTGGACGACAATGGACGATGCTACTCATCGTTAAATTTAACGTTGTGATGACTTCTGACTTTGCTGCAAAGCTGAAATTCCAATATTAACAACACGTTAACCATTACAGTTAACAGAACTACCGGAAATGTTCGTTTGAACGGACATTTTTCGGACACGTTTCGATTATGACGAATTATTATGTTTTTGACATGTATTCCGAATAAATTTTCTTTTCTATATATAATAATTTTTTAAGTATTATTTTTGTGTACGCAAGTGTTAATCGTGATTCGTATTACTTTTGGTATGATTTCGTCAGCAACACTGCCCTTTTTTGAAATTATAGTGTTTTATTCGTTATTATTGACTAGAAGTATATATCTCAAAAGAAATTAATTCTTCGTAAATATTTTCGAAGGAGGGTTTAACACCAAGCCCTCACCCGTTACTACGCCACTGATATAGAATACTAAAATATCACACTCGCCGCCGTTAATGGTCAATTATGGAAGAAACATGCTCCAACATGGTCCAATTTTAGTCTACAGCCCGGTGCGTTTTTATTCTAGAAATAGAATACATTATTCAATATTATTGTGAAGTGTATGAAATGCGTCATTAAAACAACACATTTAGACATAATAATATGCGTTGAATGCGTTTTTTTTCGTTAAAGAATTTCATTGTGGAAAATGAACTATAAAAAAAATATACGTTTTGGAAAACAATAGGATTGGATAGAATATACATTGTCAGTGATCATTATAAACAAGCGCTAAATTTGACCTAGCACAATCTCCCTACGTGAAATCTTAATTTCGCACATTGCCGAAGAGCCTTTTTATCCTGAAAATAGCTTTTCAAAAAAAAAAAAAACATTTTATTATTCAAATTTTCGTAGACAATAATTAATTTTTCTAACGTTAATTTTGAAGTTCCATTTGAAACTCCTAATTTTAGCACCTATTACGTTATCTGTTCGATAGGAAATCCGGAAAATTTGAAAGAAAGTTTGCGTCAAAAATTCTCCGTCTTCATAGTCCCCCTGGACGACCATTTAACTCACGTCGTTGACCGTGAAACGTACTCACGCAGGCGAATGATTGTTGACGGGGTACCTAATGTCGATAAAATGTTGGATCGCGTCGGCTATCACGTCGGTGGACGTGTTATCGCCTAACGACAGCATAAATCTTAACATTTCGTCTTCACTCATTTTTATGAATACTTCTGGGACAAATAAAACGTCGGTCATCATAACCCGAACGAAGAACACCACGTGCGTTAGCCCGTACAACGAGCGCTCGAACATCTCGGCGTCCAGGCACGCGCGATCCGGAACCCGAATAGCTGGGGCCATATCGGCCACGGCCGCGGCCAACGCCGCGCAATACGCGTCCAGTAGCTCGTCCCAACGGGCGTCCCTCATCCGGCGGTCCGTGTTCATGTACAGGAAGAACGACAGGTCGAGCACGGGCGACCCGTACCGCACGGTGGCCAAGTCGAACGGCAGCGCGTCAACGGGTCGTCCATCGTCGTCGTACAGGAACAACATGTTGTTCCGGTTGTAGTCGCCGTGGCAGAGCACGGCCAGTGGTTCGACCGGCTCCATCGCGCGTCGCAGCACCCCTTGCACGTCGTCCAGCATGTCCGCCCGGAAACGGCGCGCGCGCTCCTTGCCGCACGCGTCACGGCCCGCTAACCGGTCCATGGACTCGGCGAACAGGACCTCCAGTTCGTTGCCCTTGAATATCCACTGACCGTCCTCGGACCATTGCGTCTCCTCGATCTCCGCGACCAAACCCATGAACTTCGTCAGGTCCGCGCGCTTCGCTCGGTACGATAGCCCGTGAAATCTGCTCCCGCACGGACAACAGTCGTTTTAAATTCGACTATTATTTCGCGAACGGAATATGTTCAACAAAGCGCACTAAATATACGTTTTCATTATTCACGTCACGTATCTACGAACGTTACGATTTTAGTATCGATCGATGTTACCGGGCACGTTTCGTTTCTGTTTCCCCCGAACTTGTGTATGTTTGGGCGAAAACGTACTATGGAGCAATTGGCATTTTATTCGGTTGGAAAATGTTCTTTGAAAACTCCGTCGTTAAATGTTTTTTAAATATAAAAATGTAAATGTTTAAACGAATTCTTTTATTTTATTGTTTTCGGACAATGGTTAATACTTTTTAAAAAACGCGTACTATCACACTTACTTTGAAATAAATAACGAAAAACTAATTTTTTTAAATACAATAACATTTGTGGATTTTGTCAATGATTTTGTTTGTTTTTTTCGCTACAATATTTTTTGGTAAAATCACTATTTATAGATTTATAATTTAATTTATTATACTAGACGTCAGAGGATATGTATAAATGCATATTGTTAAGAAGTTAATTTTAATAAAGTTTTTAATTTAAAAAAAAAGACGTATACGAAATTGTTTAACATAACCTAAAATTGAAATCCGTTTGCCAATTTCCAAATTTCACATTGATCTTGTAAAAGGTTCACGGTATGAATAAATTAAAGACCGTACAAGTTTTAATATATATTTCAATATACGGGTAGATTATTTCGTTACGTTACGAACAACTTTTGAATTTTAGACGTTTTATAGATCAAATTTAAAAAAGTATTAGAGACCTCAATAACGTTCTTTTTGTACACTTAAAAAACCGAGTTCGAACAAATGAACATTTGTTCAAATTGCAAAAATGTTTATTCGTTTTCAATTTTAATATGTGAACGTCGTTTATATTTTTGCTGAGCATATATCATTGGTACGTAGAACTTTTTTAAAATAAACGTTATACTTATAGACGTATTATTCGTTGACGTTATTATATATATATATTTCGAAATTAGAAACGTCTCCCTCCCTCCCATATGTAATATGCGCTGCACAACCATCTGCTGGACAATCACTCACCTAGCCAGAGTCCTCAACGCGACGACCAGATGCTCGAAATCCAAGTGCAACGGGTCGTCGGATCGGGCGGACCGGTATCCCAGAGACGTCGCGTTTTCCAGGACGATGAAGTCGCGCAGCGCGTGCCGGCCGCGTTCATTACGACCGTAAAAGTATCGGCACAATGGAGGCGCCAGGCCGGGGCGCGGCACGCCGGCCAACAGGAACGGAACGAACCTCTCGTATAACAGCGTTTCGTTGTGGAAATGCGAGTCGGACTGGAAAATGGCCCGCAGTTCGGGACTCCGATGCTTGAGCTTGACGACGAGCCTATGACGGTGATGGCGACGGCCGTGGTCCGCTGTCACGGTCGCCGTGCCATAAAACACGGTCGAAGCGAACTGATCGTGCCCCGTGTGCCGGCCGTCGACCGCGAACGACACGAACCGGACGTCCGGGCCGAAAACTCCGGCGTCCGTTATTTCCGATATCGCGTTGTCAAACGGCCAGTCCGCCACTGGCGACGACGAAGCCGCCGCCGCTGTCGATGTTGCGTCCGTCATTTACCGCGATTCGACGTTAATGCGGACGTCGGAAATGCGGCGGATCGCTCGACCGAATACACCGAACACGACCTCCGGACGATTCCAGCGTTTCGTGACGACCTTCGCCGGAACACCGTTTTACATTATACAGAGTGTTCAACAGGATTACGGCGAACAAAGTTTATTGGCGTCCGTACGATTCGAATTTTGGCCATTTTGTCGTGTTGGATTTCACGCGTATACATATTACAGTACCGGACTCTCGTAAATTCGACAAAAGACAAAAAACCGTATAAAAGGAAAACGATGTGTTATCGGCGTATTAATTTTGCTTTGAAATTCCACTAGACGAAAGAGGTGTAGTTTCGCAACGTACGTGAAAATTATCTTGACACATTTTATAAACGTGCACGGCCCCACTTTAAGCAATAATTTATATAAAGTATCATTCACGAAACCAAATTTGTAGTATTTGAAACTAAGACTTGTTAAGTTCTACAGTGAAGTGATTATCTGTCATGACTTGTTTTTATACACACACTTTGTCCTTGTCTGATAATTTACACAGCGCTTGGCGTAAGTGGATATAATTTTAACGAAATATCTTATTTTTTTGTATTGCGTCATACGGCGCGTATTAAGTAATTATTATTATTAAACGTTCCATATTTGGGCGGAGCTCTATTTCAACAATATTTTATTCACGACTCATAGGATTCGAGTTTCGTTTGAAATATTTCTTAAGACTTTAAGATTTTAATTGCATATTTGTATTTTTATTACACGCACATTTTTTCGAACGAATAGTAAACGAATTATATTATACCGCCTTATTACCCGGAGGATTAGATAAAATGATATTAAAACATTTCGTATAAGTAAACCTTCTATATTTATAATATTTAATATTTTGTTCGTGAAATTATAAATTTATTTATATTTTATTTTATTAATTTATTCATATTTTATTTTATTTTTATTTATTTATAAATTATACAATTTTTATTGCGCAGTATTTTAATTATAACAAATTGAAAGACTTTAGCCACATATCTCAACGAATATTTATAGCAAATAAAAATATTATAAAAAAATCTAGAATAGTCAAACTTAATTATAAAAATTTTACCTAAATTTAAAAAGAAACAAACGTTCCTATGATTTTTTTTCTAAAAAAAAGATTAACTTACATAATTTAAAATTTAAATTTTTAAAAGAAATTGTAAATTCTCTCGGATTTGACATTATTACATTTTTTGATAAATTTACTACGTTCCAAAAAATCGTATTGTAAAAATAAAATAAAATTGAGTTGTTAATCCAATTTTTAATTTTTGGATATTTGTAACTTCACTACGTTTTACGAATTTTAACGATACTCTATTTTACGTATGTTTAAAACGTCATATCAGGTTAAAATATAAAATCGAAAATCATGTCCAAAGCGGATTTTCTGTTGATATTAGGCCTAGGAATATAATAAGCGTATATAACATAAATAATTAATTAGTGTATATTGTATAGATAATTTAATTAAATTTTTTAAATTATTTTTTTGAAATAATTAATTTAAATGAATAGCGTTTATTATATATATTAGTGATGTTTTGTGACCATTCCTAACGCTTTATTTATAATTTTAAAGCGAATCGTAGTTATTTTCGACGAGAAATGATTAGTAGGATTCAAATTTGTTATTAACAAAGCTTTGACGGCCATTGCTATTGTAAATTATAACAATTTAATCCTGACATTTTTGTATAAGTCCGTTGTTATGTAACATAATTAAATACGCTTTAATAGAAACGTTCAAAATTATGCCATACCTATTTGCGTTCAAATTTTTTTGTATTGTTTTAAAAATCTATCCGACATAATCTTATTGTAATCATCAATTGAATCTAATCTACCATACTATACCCACATAGTTCAAGTACGTAGTCTACACATCTAATAATAAATTATGATAGAGAAATAATAATTACTCGTCGTTAACAGCGTTTGGTATTATTTATATTTGTAAAATACTACCTAGGCGGTTAATAATGACAATAATATATTGTACATTTATAATGGACCGTAACCAAGGACGTTCAATAATGTTAGGCACCTACGATATAAAAAAACACATGTTTTCTTCCGAATTAATTATTTTTTAAATGGAAATTACGTTCAATTACTATTCTTGGTCTGTAATTACGGCGATACGTCGCGTGAATTATATGAATCAACATTCGGGGTACATAATGTCCAGACACGAACATGATTCTTTCAACATACTACGCCCTCGACATTCCGTATTTAAAATTTTTAAATTTTTAAATTACATTTTTAAAAATGTATTTAATATAATCTTAAGAATATCGAAAAACGATTCGTTTTTTATCAATAAAAAACATCAATGAAAAATATCAATTCACGTTTATCTGTACGGAATAATATAAACAAAGAAAAAGGATAAAATATTGACCTTGTACATATTTAAATTCGCCGATATTTCAACGAATTACAGTCTACATTTTTTATAGTCAACGAGCTGTCGATTTATATTTGAAAACTTTAAAACGTAGATAAACTAATTTCTTTGATCTAAGTTTAGTTATTATATTTTACGAAAAAATAAATTTCAAACCGATTTATGACTTCGGCATTTTAAATTGTTAATAAGACGTTTAAATAATAAAGGTGTCCTAAGCGATATAAAACTAAAGTATAAATAAATTGCAAATATTGTTATTAGATAAGAAAAACCGTTTACCCGTCAAATGATTCAACCAAAATGTATGTTTAGTAAAATAATCTTGAAATAATAGTATAATTCAAATTAATTTCGGGGAGAAATGGAATAAGCGCGATTAAAAATTGTTAAAATTATCTCAACATTGGCACGCGACATTTCGGATACATTGTAATGTCACGATGTTTAGAGTCGTCTCATTTCTTGATTTTCAGTATCGACGTTCACATTTTTTAGATTTTCCATAAGACTCCAGTCATTTGTTTCTAGGCTACTATTTATAGGCCACTTTAGGAGATCTGTAGTCGGACCGATTTCCAGTGACGTATCACCAGGGCCATGTGCGTATTCAGTGTATTATCAAATTCTATCCATCGTTGACTAACGATGTCGAATATTATTTGCGATCTTGTTACATTTCCTCTTTAATTTTAGCCGATGAATTATATAAACTTTCGCGATTCATTCAACTTCCAGCTATATTTTCGGTTAAAATTCTCGGGACATTTTTCAATTTCTTTTCTATTAGCATTCTCGTGGATAATATCGATTCTTCGTCTATGATCTATAATTATTGATATCGATATTGTTATTCTATTTTTGTGTCCGAAACGTTAGTTTTTAAACAAACAAAAAAACACGCGGATAGTGCCGAAAATTTTAATTATTATAAACCAATTCACGAAAACTTAAAACGAATAGAACAAGTACGTTTTGAAATTAAATCGACTCTATACTAACACGTTATATTCCGGAATTCGTTATTTCAAAAGCGTATTGTCATTATAAATATTTATGTCGATAAAACAATGTCACCGATAGATTCTCCGCTATATTTATTACAAATATCAATTTCGCTAAAATCAGCGATAGCCATGTTTATAGTACCGTCCGTCGATTGATAAATAAAGATATTAATATTTTTACGGATTACGTTCCACATTTATACTTTTGGTTCATTAAACGATCACAATAACGGAGCCCATTCCGCAAAATGTTGATTTCAAATGAATACCTATTACACGAAATATACGTTTATCTCAATTTGTATCCACGAATTTTGATACTTCAAATTCAAATTAGTATTCACTTGTCTATATATTAAGAGAAACGTTTTGCCCCCAACCCCAAACCGTGATACATTGCCCCCTTCCCCCCTAACCTAATCGAAAGTTTTCTGCATTCGTAATGCGAAAACCGACATCCAGTTAAATATAATTTCGAGTAAGTGAAACGGACGGAACATCGTACTTTATTATTGGTCGAGCGAGTTTAATAACATTATGTGTAGCCCATCACGCGGTCTCGGTGACTTCTGTGTTTCTCCGGCTCGTATATATGTACATAAGGCGGAAACTTAGTGATGCGACGCGAGTTATTCGGTCCCATATAATATATAAATTATACGGGCCACCGAACTCGGTCGCGGGTTTGAGGCGTATTCTAACCTCGGTCCTAGGTTAAATAATTATTACGGTCAAGTTTTTTGGTCTTAAGTTACTCGTTTCGTGGCGAATCGCGTCCAAAATCAATACACGGACTAATTTTAAAATCAAATAGAAAATCAAAATCGGTATTCGACATCAGAAAAACTGTTATCGACATAAATAAATAATCGAATTTTTCGTTACCGAAAATCGTTTAAACTCCGAAACGAAAACGAAGTTAAAAATAATTGGCGTTTAAAATACAAAAATAACACCGAAGCTCCGTGAATTTAAGTAAGCGATGAACCTCGATGGACATCCGCTTTATATTAATTCATATTTTGTGGAATGTTCGCTAGTATAATTTAAGTATTCTCTGTTCTTTTCGATACCATTAGAAACAATCTATTAATGTGATAACGATTCTGAAAATAAATTTTTATTCAACGTGATGTTTATTCGAGGTCAATTTTACAACTTTCTTACCGTTATTGTAATTTATTCCGCGTCATTAGTATTTAAATAACGAATTAATATTACGCCAAGTCTGATGTCAATATTAAAAAATTTCGTTTAAAAAAAAAATGTAAAACAAATTTATATTTCACGCACGTTACATGATTACCAAGTTATTTTGTACGATTGACGAAAATAGACGATGTGTTAATAAAAAAAAACTGCCCATATCCAATTTCTTTAAAAATAAAACGAATCCAATCAAATATATTAACATTTTTATACAACCAATTTAGACCAAATACATATTATTTGTTTTGTTTTCATAGCCATTGGAGTTGAAACGAGTAACACGAAGATGGTTTAGGAATATTTAAAGACATATTCGTATAGTTTATTGTGATTGTATATGACTTATATTCTCTTATCGACTCAAAATTGTTTATATTAAACCGATCATTTAAAATTTTCACTAACCATACAATGGCAAATTTTTTGGGAATCGTATATGATTTTGGTTTCAATAAAGTGTAAAACGTACCCGGCAACATTTTATGAGAGTGAAAACACTTGTTTATATATATATGTATGTATTTTATACATTAACTAGGTGAACTAAATCAAATTAATCAACGAATTTCATTAAGTACATTTTATAGAACGAATTAGGGAAATAACGGTTACGGGTTAAAAGAATTTATAAAAAAAAATCTATTGTAAAACATTATTTTAACAACGCAGTAATAAAGTCTACCCAATTGTTTGCCATCATTATATTTTCAGAACGTCGTACCGCATGAAATAATTCAACATGGAAAACGATAATTACTGCACTTAATAACCTTATCAAATTATTTAGGTAACTATTTGACCTTTTCGTTATTATTATTATTATTATTATTATTATTATATATTAATAGATGAATAGATAGTAAAATATTATTCGATTTTTCACACTTAAGAAAATATTCTCAAAAATAACTTAGTAAAAATAATTAACAGGCACGCCTTCAAAATATTAAAAACAAAAATACGGCAAAACTCTGTGGCCTCCAGCATTTCACGTACGTTTGTACGCACCATGTTAACGCAAGTTTATTTTAATATAAAATAGAAATAGAATAATTGTCGCAGCCGTAATGACGTCCGGTGTGAATGTTCTTTAAATACCGGTAACGTTTTCTATAATATTATACTTTTATTTATTACGAAAACGTAACCATATTAATCTCTCCCCGAGGTTATAAAAACAAAACGTATTTAATTAAATTCTAGTTCGAGTGTAAAATATAACGCGCACGATTTTTCCAGTGTCTCGCGGGGGTATATCTCGTTATTTTTCTACGCTCAAATAATTATAGCTGTCGTGCTGTTCTTATATGTGCTAAGTTCTCGTTATATATATATATATATATAGTTAATCCGAGTGGAGAGCATAACGTAAGAGAATAGATTTGAGGGGATTTGCGATGGCATTAAGAGAAATAATAGGGACACATATACAAACGCGGCTATTATACGTTTAAATCTAAATGATTAATCAAAATGCTGCAAATAAACAACATTTTTAATAAAATCACAACGAACAATCGTATGATTAAATTCTGCGACCTGACCATAATCCGTTGTAGGTACCTACGATTACCATACAACATCAACGTATTAATTAAAATGTACTCGCCTGGCGAATTAAAACAAATTATTGGACGTTGAGAAATATTACCTTAAATCAGCAACGTCTTGTACGTACGTTATGTATCCTACAGTTTTTTGTGAAAAACTCCGATTGTTCGATTGAACATCATAGATATTTTTTTTTTTTAAAGGAAAATATGACATACAGTTAAATTAACCGTAACCTGGTGGTCACCGAAGCTGGCTAAAATTTATCTAGATAAAGGTAAAAAATATTAACGCCGTTGACTCGATTAATTGATTTTAACTTCGTTAAATAGACTTGCGACTACGATTTCAATAATCTTGTCCAAATTATTGAATTTTCTATAATTTGTTGGGCGAGTAATTTAACGCATAACGTCCGTGGTCGCAACGCGACGTCCAACATGAAAATTTCATAAAACGTAATTATCCGAGCCGATATACGATTTCGGTTTTCTAAATCGACGCCGTATTAATTTTTCTCTAACTGCTTGATAATGCTTTTATCGTTATAACTACATATGTAAACTGGAATATTAAATTAAATAAAAATATCCATTTACGGACGCAGAAATCCGAGGAAAACGAATTTTTCTAAACGATTGTATTTTCAATTACGTTTCTTTTTTTCCTTTTCCGCGTGGACAATAAATAGCGTTCCGCTGAAAATAACGTTTTTTGGTTTAATATTATTCGTTATATTATTATTATTATAGTCGTTTATATTCCATACGGGACAACTGTACAATAAATCTGTTGAACCATATCCGTTACAATAATCTCAAATTAGGTTTAACACGTTTGTATTCGTTTTTATTGTATAAACGTACGCAATAACGCGCGTTAAAATACATTTGTACTATGTAAATTCTTAAGAATTTTACTTAAAATATACCTAAATAGAATATACGCAGAATAATATCGTAAAATATTTTATATTGTTAGGACGCAAAAACTATGTAAGTTTATAATACCGCCCGCTTACGATTTCAAATTTTTTTAATACTTTTCACCTTTGAAAACCTAATTTTAAGTCAAATATATCGGCATATTTATATGGAAAATTTATTTCCCCGTACATTAATGAACCTTAAATATCTTACACGCATATTACAAACATATTCTGTATTCGGAACAATGTTGAATTCGTGAAAGTTTTTAATTGTCCATAGTTTATATACCTCACGCGATAAAATTAATACGTTAAAATAATTTATCCAAACAAGCGAAATTAGACACGAAACGAGTTAAATGTTAAAACGAAGTTAAAAAATTAAGCTAATTTAACTTAACGAGTTATTTTTTTTAAAATTATTTTTCAACCCGTTAAATTACATTTTTTAAATATTACGCGTCAATTTCATGATAACTGTTACACATCTTTAACAACAATATTCTTATGGCAACATATATTTAAAAAAAACCAGCGGAACTAAACAACAACGATCATAAGGCGGGTTTTAAAATATATCTCGTCCGGCATCGGTACAAAAACTCTTGTGATTTTTAAGACAACGTTTGAAAGTTTTTAAGTTATAAAGGCGTAGTGAGGTATTTATAATCTTTGTACTTACTAGTTGTTAACGGTCGTCTTATATTTTTATATTTTACTTTTTTTCGGCGTACCGCGACGAAAAATATACGGTTTACTTAATAGCAATATCGAGTACGGTCGAATAGTTATATAATTGTATGTATAAACTTTGTGTGGCCTACGGGCTTTTGGTTTTAAACGTGAGTTGTCGGTACAGAACAAAATATAAGTATTTAAAAAACAAACTAAAAGTCCAATATAACTTCGCGGTGCTTTTTTTATACAATCTTATGTTATATTACCTTCAAGACGAGGATAAAATTATACCATCCCTGAGGTTTTAAACGGAATAAATTATCTGACAAATCTAAATATTTATTTTATCATTTTGTTTTAGAAAAAATCAATTTTTGTATTTCATTCTCGAGTTGTATTTGTAAAATATTTTCGACCATTGTTTCCCCATTTTTTGATAATTATCGTTATTTTAAACAACTCAGTTATTGTGATATCATATTTTTAAAGGACATTTTCTTTTTGGTACGTCGTATTTAATCATTTCGTACGGACGGTATGTGTAAAAATACATTTACTTTTTTGAACCTTTAAAAGTTGTTGATTGGATATAAATATAAAAACCAGCATAGCTGACTTTCGGAAAAGTTCAAAATATTTCTTAGAAAATAAAAATAACAATTTTAATTGACAAGAATGGACGAAAGAAAACAGAATACAAAATAGAAAATTAGTTCAAATTCGAAAAAATATGTGAGATATTTAAAACGTAGGAAATATATATTTGAACAAAATAATTTCTATTTTTGGACGTTTATTCGTTATTTCTGTAATAAATTTTCAATAATATTGTCCATACTGAAAAAGTAAAAAAAATAATTTTTTCATAGAAATTGTATTATATTAATTAAGTTATAATTTTTAAACAGTGTTTTGAAACAAATTATTTGTAGGATGTTTCACGAATTTCGTACGAAGCACTTCACATTATTTAAGGCCATAAATCCTTTATAAAATTACGGAAAACCAAGAATCGTAGGTATTCAAAAAGAATCAGTAAAATCATAATTATAACTGATCAAACTGTCACAAGTATCGTAACATATAGGAAATTATGTAAAATATATATATGTAAGACACGGCAAATAAATTTTACAAACGTTTTAAATTGTTAAAATGTTTTCATTTTATGTAATGCTAAGGCGGACCTAAAAGTTTGATACTTGGTCTATTGAACCTAAAAAAAAGATTTTATTAATACTGATCTTCCTATCAAAATGACCGATAACAACCAAATACGTTAGATTTCATACACATAACGTAATTTTACAATTATTTTCCGAATTATTGTAAAATAACGTTTTCTATAATATCGTCATATATTAACGGTTTTGTTGAAGCTGCTTCAATATATAATAACGGCAATAATCGTGTCCGACGCTCGATTATTAAATAATACTTTGTCCATTTTAATGCTGAAAAACATATTATGGCAGAACAATCGCCTGATGGCGTGAACGAAAAAATTCTCAACAAAGTCGTGTATTTGTTCGTCGCTACGATGAATATTATTGGAGAGAAACGATATAATTTTAAAAAAATATGCAAACGTAAACTACTGTAAAAATTTATCGTATTCGCCTGGTTCGCACCACCCCATAAGTACGCACATACAATTGTCGTAGCAGCGGAGAAAAACGATGGACACAGACGAAAATTAATGAAGATACATTATAGTAGACGGTTTCGCGTTTGTACACGGGTACGTATCTACCATACCCGTTATAAACATTCATGAATTTATCCCTCCCCGGGTATAGGTTGTTCTATTATTACTATTATTTTACGCGTATGTATATTTATAATTTAGTCGCTTTCGAGCACGTATTGTCACCCTTCGTGAAAACACACGGCAAAAATAAATAAATAGAAACCGCGTAAAATATTCAAAAGTGTTTTGACAGAGTTTTACCACGGATTTTCCAATCCACGTTTCACTGCATAATTTAGCGAAACAGGAGATGAGTGTATACCTTATACACGCGTTTTGTCGGCGAAGCCCCCTAGATGTTTGTGCGCGCACGCGAAGCAATTTACTTCACCGACCGAGATAAGGATCGTGCGGAGAAGGGGGAAAACGCCATATTTTTATAAAAACTTTCAGACGGTACACATACTTATTATTGACTCGACGAGTGGTAGGTAACGGTCGACCAAATCAACATTGACGTTATCCCAGGTGAACGCGCATTATAACGCGCGTTATACTCGAAAAACGTTTTTTTTTTTTACCGATCGGTCGACATTTTATG
This sequence comes from Geopemphigus sp. TES_GeoC_2020, assembly GCA_025469175.1. Classification (NCBI taxonomy): domain Eukaryota; kingdom Metazoa; phylum Arthropoda; class Insecta; order Hemiptera; family Aphididae; genus Geopemphigus; species Geopemphigus sp. TES_GeoC_2020. Next base: position 7,554 of record JAIPRN010003411.1, on the reverse strand, counting down.
ATGAACTGTGAAATCGAATCGTTCAGAATGTTTACCGAGTACGGTAAAATTTACGAATTACATATAATATATACTATATTATAACGTGTGTGTATATATATATGTACACACACACAGACGTTGTGTTTAATATTCGTTTAGATTAATGTATTTCTCAACGTGCACGTCGAGCCGAAATACGTATAAGTATTGTTCGCTGTGGACACGTAATGAGTATTTCACTTTATTATCGGGCGTTTATTAAAGAAACGTTATATTAATCGATAATTCAAATACATAAAACCGCGACAGTGACGGGCAATCTCGTTGCGGACGAAACAGTCTTGTCGGCTGTTCCCCCATGCACACCCCGTGTTCGTCGGTACGTACATGCACATGGAATGGTACGCTAAACAAAGGATTACGACCGTGAAACGATATTTTAATCTTTAAACTGCGGAAAGTCCGTGAATTATTATAGAGTTTTCGGGAAAGAGGGGTTATTGATCTTGTTAGCGCGTGTGCTTGTGTATTTGCCATTATGATTTGTGGAAAACAAGCGCATTAAAAATTCGGAGCACAGGTGCCTCCGTATGCAAACGTTTTCGGGCGAAAGCGCGTTAATCCGATTAAGCGTTCGCAAACATACGGATAAAAATGCTCGAGTATATATCAAAAGTTTCGAGTAAAACGCGACAAGCGAACGGGAAAACGCTTCGCGGTTACGTCACGGACAAAATATTATATAACACTTAACGCCCAAAAAATCGAAACGTTTCGTGACAACGAAAGAAAACAACATATTTTCGAAATACATTGCTCGAACATAAACGTACCTGGTTTAAATGAAACGATTAGATAATGATTTTAGAGTTATACCCATATCAGAGTATACGAAAAAAACGATAAAAAAATTGTATCGGAATATATCGACGCGAGTGGTTTATTATAATTAACTTTGCATTACATTTTGAGCTCTAAAAAAATACAGAAGTGATCTTTATTTAAAACATAAGTTTCACCGAGATTATTGGTTTTCTCTAAATCGTTGGTTAATTTAAAATTGTGCTTAAAGAAACTATCGATCAAATAGAAAAACGTATTAAATAAATTATTAACTCGATGAAATATAAATAATTTCTACGAACAATTTGTTATAATTCGAACAAATACGTATTTCGAAAACAACGGTTACACGTGTATTTGAAAATAAAACGAAACAAATTCGAAATAATCAAGAATTAAATATTAGAAAAGCCATAGTAATAAAATGGTTTTACAAATTTTCGGTAGAAATTTGGTCATTTCTATTTAATTTAAATATATTCTACAAATAATCGAACCGTCAAAAATATCAACTAGATACAATTTACTACCGCCCGGTAAATATATCATTCGCCTATTTCTTTTACATGAAAAAATGTTCACTGACAAAATAAAAGAATAAAATACATCGTCGTAATACATTCGACCCTTTAATCAGAATCTAAAAATACGTTTATTAGAAATGCTAAACCAATAAAGAAGATTACACATTATAAAATTTAAAGGCCTTCGAGTAAATTATATAAATTATTTTTTATAATTAATAGGTAGGCCTATTAGACAAAAACCTGTGAAGTTTGGAACTCAGTTTATTGAAAACGGGTTTACGGTACTTACGTTTTACTATTAATAACTGATAATATATATATATATATATATAATATTAATAACTGATTAATAACTTAATACTGATAATAATGTCTTTATTTATTTATTTACAAATAGTTAATTAAGCTGAACTCTAATCCGGTGACCTTGTTTTGTTTACTTTGCGTAACCCTACAAACAAAACTAGTTGACCGCTAATTACGAAGTTTTGCGCACAATTACAACTAATCAATAGCTAAGTCACAAAGTAACCCGATTTTTAAATTTCAATTCTTGTCCCAAGTTGTTAATGTCCTAGTTTCCATGATGTTAAGTCTATGAAAAATAAGCTTTTAAAATTAAGTTCGACTTTTTTCTGTATATATAAATATTTTTAGAAAAAAAATCTATAAATTGTGATTGATAAAATTGGCTAATTAATTTTTTTTTAAAAAGTAAAGCTATATGATTAGAATAGTCATCAGCACGTTGTTTAGAAAGCTGTTTTTTATAAATGTAACATAGTTTATTGAATGTTTTTTTCTCAGATGGACATTTCGTTCGTTTTCAGATTGCTTTCGCCCTTCTTTTTTGGATTATTAAAATACCGATATGCGCTGATAGAGAGATGTGGTTATGATCCAAAAAAGGCTTGAGAAAACTAAAATTCCATGCAGCAGTTAGTATTGTTTTGGTTAGGAAGTGTACGACCATATTACTATCGTTTTCAGATTTTAAACGAGTTTTTAAATTTATATTTTTATTAAGA
>JAIPRN010003410.1:0-21641 GCA_025469175.1 Geopemphigus sp. TES_GeoC_2020 | reverse complement strand
TTTTTTTATACAAAGGTAATGAAGCTTGGGATATATTATTTGACATATCTCGGTTGAACGTCTTTAAAAGCAACAGTTGTTGTGAACGTTTGAAAATAATGTATGAATACGGTGAATGGGTTATAAAAATGACTAATATTTATTTCGTCGTCGTTTCTATGATATGCCTGCAATGGATGTTATGCCCACTTATGTTAAATTTATTTACGTCACCTGAAATCAAAAATGACCGCTTTCTGTTGAACATTTTTGATTTCCGGTTTCCAATATCTATAGACACTTATAATCAGTACTATAGTATATTTTACGCAATAGGATCAACCGTAATATTTCCTATGGTGTACATAGTATTATACACCGATATTTACGTGATATCTCTCAGTCTTATAATAATATCTCACTGCAAAGTAATTTGTCGAGCGTTTGAAAGCATTGGACACGATGAAGATACACAAATAGCTGGTAAGATAAGAATAAGTAAAATTATATTTTAAAAATATATATTAGCATTAATTTATATTTCTGTTTAGTAAATAAAGCACATCTTAATTCTTTTCTCTAAATAACAGATGAAGTTTGTATATTTTTAAGTTAAATGATGAGCTGTATTGATCTGCTTTATTAATTATAAGAAAAAATTAAACTCTAAAATAAAAATTAAATATATATATATATATATATATATATTGTGTTTCATAAATTATAGTATATAAAATTATTTTCAAAAGCAACGGCGATTTTTTATCTGAATTGCACAAACAAATTGATGAAGGCGTGTTTCTGTTACTGTATTACGTACTGTAATATAATGGTTGATAACTGAACATATACTAAGAGTGTTTCGATTAGGCTGAAAAGATATGTGTATTATTACAAAGGTCTATATTAACCTTATGTTGAAAATGAATAACAAATGTGGACAACTATAATGTCAAAAATTATGCTTTGCCAACATTTTGTGACAATTTAGGTGAAATATAAATGAAATTTAAGAAATTTAACTAAAAATATAGATAAGTTCAAAATCATTAATTTTTCGTAGAAATAACGATTATATAATATTTTACGTCCTATAATTTATTGTCTACATATATTAAAGCATTTCGTATCTATTTTAGCTTCATAATATGTCTATATATAGCATTATTTATTTTAGGTGAATACGAAGAATTTAAATCAATTTTATTCGACCAGCAACGTTTATTTTTGTAAGTTTATCGTAATGGATTTTTTATTATTTTGTTTAAATAAATCATTTATTATTACATACAATTATAATATTCACTCTTATTTATGTAAAAAATTCAATTTATTTAATAGATCAATTAATCTACACAGTATTACACATTACTATAACAAATTTTGAATAATTTTATAAAATACACACTCTATATTTCTCTAATGCCACATTCTTAATATATATTAAACCTGATTCACTTTGTATTATTTATTTTGGAAGAAAATTTTCTAGTGAGTTTTGAATACTTCTACGTTTTACTTAAAATGTTCGATAAATAACTCAAGATAGTGAAAAATTGACTAACACTGAGTACATAAATATATAATAATATTTTAGAAATATATACGTAGCTATAAAACGTAGCGAATTGATTCAAATATCAAATTGTATTTTTGTATTTTATTTCGGATTTATTTATCTTCTATTTAGGTCTATTAGTACACTAGTATAATAAAAACCAAATTCAAAAAATCAAAAAGTGATAAACTATTTTAACTTGATTATAAAAAATATGAATTATTCTTTTCATTAGTCTTTTGTACATTGAAAATTATATATATATATATATATAATTTATTTTGATAACATATATAATTGAGTTTATTTGTTTGTTTTCATAAGGCAACTAAAATCATATTACTCTGTGATAAAGCCTATTATGTTAGGATGCATCGCATTCAATTCAGGGTCAAGTATATCTACGATTTATGTGGTTATATCGGTAAAGTTTTAATAGGAATGTATACATAACACATTCCAAAATATATGATATTATATTTATTTCGTTGATAAATAGTATTGCATGTCAGCGGAATCAATTTCGTTCATCGACACAACAAGACTATTGTCGGCCGGATTATTATATTCTACCCAAATATTCTTTTATTGCTATTTGTTTGAAAATATAAATCAAGAAGTAAATAAATATAATTTTTTAATTGAATCTAATCAATTTTGATTTATAAGTATGATGGTTTACCTTATAATTAGATCGAGTCTGTTAACTTCTCAATTTATTCTTGTAACTGGACGAAGATGGATTTGAAATTTAAGAAATTGTTATTATTAGCCATGCGAATAAACAATGTTAATCGGCTTGTGTTAAGGGCTTCACCGAAAAAAATCGTCAATTTACAATTATTCTCTAGTGTAACTCTATATTTATTATTTTATAAAAATTTAACTAAGTATGGAATACATACGATAATAAGAGAATAATATTATGTGATTTCAGGTTATGACGACAAATTACAATATACTATCTGTCATGTTGAAAACTGCGAGTAACAAAAACGAATTGGCAAAATAATTTACAATATGTATATATCCTATAGATACATAACATCGATAAATATTTATAGAATAAAAAGGGTTTACATTTGATAATATTTAAATAAAGACAGTTGTAGTTTTAAAAGTGTTGATTTTTAATTTAGTATAATTTAGACTTCTTGTTTTAAATACAGTAAATTTGAAAAATGGGGACACTAATTTTCATAGAAAACATGTGTACCATCATTGGGCGTTCGTTATCGCATTTTGGGATTTACGACTCCAAAAACGATAAGAATGTCGCATGACCTCGCCAACTACATAATAAGAAAACAGTCGCGAAGTTGATTTTCATTAGAGTGCATGTGTCATACTTTAAAAATCTTTCATGATATTGTAAACCGTTCGTTAACTTTAATTCAATCTTGAAGAAAACCAAACTATTTATAATATATACTTATTCTTGATATAGGAATATTCGATCATATATATGGCGTTAGTATTTATTTATATATTGAAATACAATTTCAAAAAATTGTGTTTAAGTTTTATTTTTTGTCGTCCATAACAAGGTGATAAAGTGTACAACAAATTACTTATTATACTAAGTATTTAATATACTTTCAATCGTTTTTTGCCGAGATAGTACTCTCAGTTATATATTTTTGGGATCTAGTATGACAAAAAAGTTGACTACATGCTTATAATATACAGATGTTTTAAGAAAGTAAGTAAGAATAAAAATTAATCGCCTTAAGTTTGGTAAAAATTAAGATTTTTTTTATTTTCTAAAAAGCTAAATACAAATAGTATATTAAAGCTTAACATTAAAAAAAAATTAAAGTAGATAAACTAAGGAACTAAGAACAAAACCTATAAAACAAAAATAAAATACCATGAAGCTTTTATCTACAATGAATTAAAATTGGTAAAGACAAATTGATATATTAATATAATACCGCTAAAATAAGAGAAAGAAAAATCAAATAACAAAACCGGAAGACGTGAATAAAAAAATAATATTAGATGTAACGAATGGACAAGATAAATTTAATATGTTAAAGGGGGGAGCTATCGGTATTATTGTCGAATAAAAAGGAAAACAAAGAAGACTCGCAAAGAGACGATCTGGAACAATTTAAAAAAATGTGAACGAAATCCCCCTTCGCAGATTTCGAAGTAGAATTATACATACAAAAAGGAGAGGAATTCAGACCTAACAAAAAACCATGGGCCGGTAACCTGTTATGACTGAATCTTAATCTAGAATAGGATTTTCGGAAGCTTAGAATTAGAGTATCAAGGAGATCGTGGGATAACCGGAACGATTGCTTTGTACCATTTAGCAATAGAATTAGAAGAGGACCACATATTCTGCCATGTAATGTAGATGGATTTCCGAAAATGAGAAATGAGATTAGGAAGAAAATAATCGCGGATTTTGCTAGAGAGTCCGCCATTTTGTTGCCAACGATACCAACGTAGCTAAGATCCCGTAAAAAACGAATAAAATAATGCCTGGCCTCTAAGTTGGTGATTAATGCTCGAATATGAATGGAAAATACGGAGGACCGAGAGATAAAAGAATTGGACACAATAGAAAAAAGAGCGGATTGAGAATCTGAAACAATGAGAAATTTATTAGAAGGGAGAGTTTTAATAATTAATAGTGCTTGAATTATTTTCTACCAGACATTCTCTTTAGAGAAATAGAGGTTTTCCCTGCCGAAATTATGAGTGCAACAAAATTTTCATAGGATAAAATACTAGACTCCGAGAAAGTAAAAGAATTAAACGATGTAACTGTAAAATTTAAACCAATTAACATTGTGAATATTGAATGAAATCGAATTGACCAAGAGAAAGAGTTTCTCGTAATTCGAAGAATTATTGGTGATGTAATCGATGATAATAAGTTAGTTGTCGCGGCCATAATACACGTTTAAGGTACGCCAAAAAAGATACCAGAAAAGAGAAGAACTGGAAAAGGAGATATCAATCGCTGAATTGTTAAATGGGGGACGATTGACCCTGTTCACTGTTCCCGTATTTAATGCACAAGTGTCGAAAGAAGCAGATAATAAATTAATAAAATTGCCTCTAAAATCAAAATCAGCGAATCCTCACGCAAAATGGTACGCTAAAATGAACCCAAAAGACATTAAACTAAAGATTTCAGACATAATTTGCTCAGAATAACTCGAGGAAGGTGAGATGTAAATAGACAACATTTCAATGAAATTGGTGAAATTCGAAAACGATTCAACATCAACAAAATCGATAAAATTATCGGATAGAACGACTTTAAAATTGTTCCCAATATCGATAGGTCTAACTTGAATTGCTCGATAAGTGACAATTTTTGCACCTCCATACTCGTCTAAGCGATTTGCTCTAAAAATGTGGAATTGAGGAATAGAAATAACATTGCATGGAAGTACCCAAGTTTCCGATAGAATCGCAACGGAACAACTTTAATCTGAAATTAAAAATGATAAATCACCTATAGTAGGATGTAAACTACGAATGTTCCACTGTACAATAGAAAAAAAGGGAATATATATATTATTAGCGTTAAAAATCTTATTGTTATCTTTAAGAGAATTGGACGAATTAATAGGTATCATCGTTGTCAGACAGCGATGACAGAAGCTTAATAATAGTGGATAATAGAAAAGATACTACTAATAATAGAAAGAGGGGAAGGTGTATCCTTTAAGTTAGATAAAGAGACAGTTACAGAATTAGCAAGGGAAGCAATCTAATATGTGTCGCGATCGTTAGAGGCATTCTAGAAAACTAACATTAGGCTAAGATTAGAAAGAGTTAGAAATAACTGAATAAGAACGAATTTTAAGCTTATAATTATGTTTTTTAGCAGTGTATCTATTATGATAAGGCAAAGGAGGGAAAGATGTAACGCGAGGAGGAGCTACAGGGGAACGGACACCGGATTCTTGACCTATGTTACCATAATTATTGAAGTTAATATTGAGAACCTTATCAGAAATGTTTTGAGTTTATTAATCCGAACAGCTTCTTCGAAAGATATATTTTCGTGAGCCATTATCTTCTTGATTTCCTTTTGACCCGTGAAAAATAGGAGCGATCATGTGCGGGGTGTAAACTTTGACAATTAACGCATCTGGGGGTTGAATCTCGAGACTCCCACGTAGATATGAAGTGGCCGGATTCACCGAAATGACCACAATGGGCTTTACCATAAAAAATGTTTTGAGTATGTCCAAATCTTAGTTATTAATTATATTCAGTAGTAGACTGAAAGAGTATAATTAAATTCTCGACGAATCTAGTTGGTATAAAATATCCATCCCTTTTGATGGAGATTCGCCTAAAAGATACCGTTTTGACAGGAGATTAGTATCCATCCCAAAAGTTTTCTTCTGATGCGTCTTCCAGACTAACCACACCGAAGCAGTACACTAGAGAACTGGTAATAGTAACGTTAAAACCATCAGACTTACAAAGAGAAGATGAAATAGAAGTGTTGGCGTTATGAATCGAGTCAAATACAATTTTTACATGGTTGGAGTCAACAGGGCATATGGAGAGTACACTGTCGACATTTTTTGTAAGAAATTTTCGGATCAAAATAAAATTTAACTTCGGTCTGCCATTTGATGTACCACGTAGTGAAATAATGATTATAAAGAGGACCAATATAGTCACCCGAAAAATATGGCCTGGCAATATTTCGATTATCACCAATATTGTGTAGCGAGGAATAGTCGGAACGTTGATTAACTGATTTGATGCCACTGGTCTGATCGGAATGAGGCTCACTGTGATAGGAAGGAATATCCATAGCGTTGGTAACGGTTATATCGAGATCATTAGCTTTAAATTTTATCGATGAAGATTTGCTGATCGGACAAACTTTGAAGGGATTTTTTAACCCTTTCGGCGCTTTTATTTTATTTTTATTCCTAGACGAGTTGCTACGCGTGGATAGACTAGAAAAATTCCCAGGCGACAGAAGTGAAAATCGGTTGCTTCAACTCCTGGGTAAGGAGGGCATGCCCCTAAGAGGCTGAATCAGTTAAAACACACGAGAAGAAACAAAATAACATGAACAAGCTATTGAAATATAATGTGGACTATAGAAGCAGCTTAACGGCATACAACGGTATCGCACTAATTAAGATAACGAGAAACACCCGTCCGACGTGAACCGGTGACGAAACGTGACTGAAAATTTAGATTATATCAAATAAAAGTAACATGAAATAAATCTACTAACTACAACCTTAAACTATTAGTTCATTTCATACTAACATTAACAGTTACATTGCAAAAGATACAAATCAACAATAACAAATTTTCACAAATCTCGTTTTTATTTTTGACATGTATAAAGATAGATCAAAATATTTGGATTAATTTTATGAAAAACAGAAGAAATAATATAATACTAAAATGTATAAAATGTGCAATTTATTATTTAGGAATTGAAATTATATTTTATAGTTTGTAAATATATTATATAATTGAATTTTGTTTCTATGAATACAAATTAATATTATCCATAGGCATGACTACTGTTGTAGCGAACGATTAAATTTAGATAAATAAATAAGTATTTCGCTTAATCGTTTAGTTGCCTTTAAATTGACGTCATTTATTATTCTGAAACTAAAACTAGGTTTAATAAACGTGAATAATTAAAAGGATAACTCACCGCGATATGAATATTGCGACGTAAAAGTTCACGGCCAATATATGGTGGCCATTAAAATAAATAATATAATACATCTTATTTTTATTTCTGATCTATTGAATATATAATAGCCAAAAGAATTCACGAAAGCCCAGTTGAGTTTTCATTTGTATTTAGTCCATATGTTGTTCTCAGTTAAATAGCTTTAAAAAGTATTAATAAGGAATTACCATCTACGTATTTATAATAATCAAATTTATTTTATTTAAAAGTAAGTTTTTAAATTGATTATATTATAAATAACATTAAGAGCATAAATAAAATCAAATATTAGTTATATAAATTCGTTTAGAACCAGAATATAGGCGAAAAATAAATTATATAGCATATATTATAATACTATAATTGTAATAAATAAAATATACAACCCGAAAGTGATATATACTTTTCGTTAATATGGACATTTTGCACGAAATTTATAATTTAAACATAATATTTAAAATACAAACAGTAAATTGTGATTATTTATTAATATAATTTAAATATAAATATTTTCTTATGATTATTAAAATTTACATTCATATAATACATTCCAAACGTGTTATCGAAAAACTGAATATTGCGCTTTAAATAACTCACGAATTAAAAATATTAAATATTTCAAGGATTAATTAATAGCCGAAAGATTAATTCAAAATGCCAATAAAAGACACGTCTCATAATTGATAAAATATTTATTTAAACTTTCATGGGTTCCATTCTTATTATTGTTTCGATTTTCGAAATTATTAATGTTTGTATCCAAAACATGGATAATTCTGAAAATCAAATCAATATTAGACAAAAATATTTTTTTCAATAATACGTTGTTCAGGTTACAACCATTAAATTGTTTCAATTGCATCTTAATAAAATCTAAGATAATGAGTAAATAATTCGAATCATGTTTCAAATATTTATTTGAATCACAATTCAATTTTTTGTAAAACAACGGTCTTGCCGAATCCTCACAAAATGTTTAACTATTTATATTAAACAATGTGTACCGTAATAAATAAAATGTTGAACAGAGATTATTTTATTAAATTTTTAAAATTTACTATAATCATAATAAAATAATGTTTGTATCTTGCAGGCTGGACGAATTTTAAATTCCGTTTGAAAATATGGCTCAGCTTAAAGATGAAGATTTTGGTATAAACTTAAAATTAATGAAACGAGGTTTCTTCTTGAACGTATTCAATCCAAAGGACAAAAACTTTTTTAGATGGAATGTTTACCGAATGTCGTTTTATGTATTCACTGTATTTATGCAGTGTGTGGCATTAATCGGAACATATGGCTGTGTTTTTGATACATATTATGTTATTAATAATACCGAAATGTTTATACATATAAATGTCCTTTTTCAAAATTACCTCAGTTTATTGAAGTTAATAATTATTTTGTACAAAGACAACGAAGCTTGGGAAGTATTATTTGACGTTTCTCGGTTGAATGTCTTTAAAAGCAATCGTTGTTGCCATTATTTAAAAATGATGAACGACTGTCGTGAATGGATTATAAAAATTACCAATATATATTCTTGTGTCCTATGTATGATAGTCTTCCAATGGCTTTTATGTCCACTTGTGATCAATTTCTTTTCCGATAACGAAAACTATAAAGACGTCTTCAAATTAAATGTTTTTAATCTCCATTTTCCAATATTAATAGCAACTTATAATCAGTATTATAGTATATTTTACGTATTGGAATCGTCTTTAATGATATTTATAGTGTACATTATAATATATACCGATATCTATGTTATAACACTCAGTCTTATAACAATATACCATTATAAAGTACTTTATTGTGCGTTTGAAAACATTGGACACGATATAGATAAACAAATGGCTGGTAAGAATTTGTAAAATATTGTAAAATAAAAATTTTAATTAAATAGTGGAATAAGTTAATACCTTGTGTGGTGAATAGATTACTTATCACTATTTTCAATTGAATTGCGGTTGTAGTTACAGAAATTTAAAGCTATTTCTATGTGATATCGTCTTTTAAGTTAACGAATAATTAATATTTTTGATTTCAAAATTTGATGTATGAATAATCGTTCCTGTTTCGTTATTACCCACTCAGCCAGGATTGCTGATTAATAATATCCTGAGTCTTCCGATTGCACGAGATATATGTGAGCTCTTACAGTGGGTTTTGTTTATCATATGATAGAAATAGACAAAAATTGGCTAAAGAGTAATAGGAAAACTTCTTTGTTTAATATTCTGAAAAATTTTAAGAAAAAATGTTTTCTAAGTGAAACGTAAATTTAATTTACGAGATTTATTAAAGAATTTTTGTTTTTGAAGTATTACATTTTTTTTTAAAGAAATAATAATTTCATCGATGATATAGCCATATATAATTAAGATAATTATGTTTCTATCGAAATTTTATAATATCACTATAGTCTAAATATTTATTTCAGATGATTACGAAGATTTGAAATCACTTATATTCGACCAGCAACGTTTATATTTGTAAGTTTATCCTATTAGATTTATTATCATACAGATTAAATCAATTATTATAAGTAACATATGCAATTAAATTATTGATAATATAGGCTGAAAAATTCTAATTATTTAACTTGACTTTATAGTTCAACTTATATATATAATTTTAATATATTGCACTAATAAATATTGACAAATTATATAAGATGCTAACTTAATATGCATGTTTAAATTAATTTATTAAAAATATCTAGGTAATATCATATGATCTTTTTTATCTAAAAGGTACTCTTGTAGATTATAAATTCGTGCACGAATTAGAATGTAAATTAATTGTATTTGTTTAAGAAATTAAAAAAATTCTTTAAAAGGGAGAATATAAATATATGATTTATTGTTTATACGAAAAATTTATCTCCATATTTGTATAATATTTATTTATTGTTTTATTTCTGTTATTTAAACCTTCACATTATCTTATGACAGATGATAGGAAAACTGGAATAGTAATCAATATAATAATATGTAATAATTTTACTTGCTTGGAATAAAATACAATTAATATTTTCCTTTGTAATTTTGTACATTGTAAATAATATAAATAAGGTCACTCTAGATAATATAAATTATTGTATTTATTTCTGTTTTTTAAGGCAATTAAAATCATATTACTCTGTGGTAAAGCCTATTATATTAGCAGCTATCGCTTTTAGTTCCGCCTCATGTATAGTGACGGTCTATGCAATTATCAGGGTAACATTTTAATTAATATAAATCAAAGGGGCATACCAAAGTATTAAATTATATAACAATTTTGTTAATATATAGTATTGTTTGTCGGAGGAATCGATTTCAGTCATCTACAATGCAAGACTTCTATCGGCGGGAATGTTTTATGCAATTCAAATATTCTTTTATTGTTATTTGTTTGGAAATATAAATCAGGAAGTATATAAATATAATATTGATAATCGAATGTGATTCAAATTTATTTAAATATTTATTTGATGGTTTATTTGTATTACAGATAGAGTCTATTAATTTCTCAATTTATTCTTGTAACTGGACGAAGATGGATTTGAAATTTAAAAAATTATTATTATTAGCCATGCGAATAAACGATTGTAATCAGCTTGTGTTAAGGGCTTCACCGAGAAAAATCATCGATTTACAATTATTCTCTGCCGTAATTTAATATTTTAATAAATAATTAATTTAATATGCCATATATTCGATATTAAGCCAATAATATTATGTGATTTCAGGTTATGACAACAAATTACAATATACTGTCTGTTATGTTGAAAACATCGAGGAACAAAAACTAACTGGCAAATTAACTTTTAATATATAATCACTAAACACATTACATCTTTAGATATTTATTGAAGAACTAGGGTTTAAATTTGATATTAACTAAATATAGACAGTTGTAAATTTTATGTACCAATTTTTTAATTTACTATGGTTTTGGGCTTTTCTTGTTTTAAATATTAAAAATTTGGTATATTGTGACATTTATTTTTAAAGTAAATAAAGTCATTGTTATATTTACCTTAGATAGAACTCGGATGACAGAGAAGAAAAAAATAAATAAAAAGTGGCTAAACAGTTATAGAAAAACTTCTTCTTCGCTTAATATTCGAAAAAATTAAAAAAAACATGTTCCTAAGTGAAATGTAAATTTAATTTAAAAAATTGAATGAAGGATTGTTGTTATTTAGGAATTAACATTTTTTTGTAGATATTATAATCTTACCGATTGTATAGCTATTATATAATTCTGATAATTTTGTTTCTATTGAAATTTTACAATATTACTATATAATAAATACTTATTCCACATGATTTAGAAGATTTTAGATCACTTCTAATTGACCAACAACGTTTATATTTGTAAGTTTATCGCATTAGATTATTTATTATTTTGGTCAAACCAATTATTATAAATCACATTTATAATTATAATATTGACACTATATGCTGGAAAATTCATATTATTAAATTTGATTTTATTGTTCAACTAATTTACATAATTTAATACATTGCTATAGTAAATATCGAATAATTACATAAAATTCAACCTCTGTATGGTTATTTAATGTGTTTCACAAAAAATATCGAACTAATCTTGCATGAATTAATTTTTATGTAAGTACTCCTCTAGATTGTAAATTCTTGAACGATTGAGAGTATAAACTAATTGTATTCACTTATATAAAAAATTTTCGATATAGAGAATATAAATATATGATGATACGTGTATATGAAATATCAATTTCCATTTTCATAATTTGTTCGGATATATTTATCGTTTTATTTTTGATATTTAAACCTTTACATCATCTTATGACAGATTATAGGAAAACTTGAAAACTATTTTTGTTTGGAATAAAATAGAATTAATATTTTCCTTTGTCATTTTGTACATTGCAAATAACATAGATTTGATTAATCTAGATAACATGAATTATTGTGCTTATTTTTTTGTTTTCTTAAAGCAAGTAAAATGATATTACTCTGTGAAAAAGCCTATTGCATTAGCATCCATAGCTTTTATTTCTGCCTCATGCATATCCACGATTTATGACCTATTGAAAATAAAATTACCAAAAGAAATCACAAATACTTACTTGAACTTTCATTTGTGTATAGTTGTTAAGTTGTTTACAGTTTAATAACTTTAAAAAGTATTAATAAGGAATTATCATATACGTATTTATAATAATCAAATTGATTTTTTTGAAAGGTAAGTTCTTACATTGATTATATTATAAATTACAATAAGAGCGTAAATTAACCGAAATGTGAATATTTAATAATAATATAGTTCGTTAAGTACCAGTATATAAGTGAATAATGACACGTGCAAATAATTGAGAGATACTGGGAGTGGGGAGTTGAGATATATTTGGACAGTATTCATGTTAACGAATGAAAATATATCCGGGTGTGGTTGAAAAATGTCATACAGGTGATTTTTAAATAATTCCGCTTTCTCGAAGTCCGAAGAAGCAAAACTATCATCTGGCTTCTTTATTGGGGTAGAAGAGGCTTTATATTGGGGAGAATGCTTCGTTGCCTTCCAAAGACTTCCATCTGTAGTTGAGAGATTGGATAAATAATTTTCGAAGGAAAGAGCTTTATTTTTAGATAAGATTCTTTTAAGTGAATTATATAAATTATTATACTCCTGTTTATAGTATGGAAGGCGTGTTCTCTGATAAAGTGCTCTTGCTCTCCTTTTTTCCGCTATGAGTATACGTATGTGAGTTGATAAAGGTGTATGAATTTTGAAACGATAATTCATATCTGAGTTGGATGCCGCTGATTGGATAATATTAGTGAGACTGTTTACAGCTTGGTCAATGTCATTAGAGGATTTTAGTCTAATATTTAATTTAATTCTTGATTTACCGATTCAAGAAATTAATGTCGATTAGAAGTGGCATAAGAAAGCTTGGGTGGCTCTAGGTGAGTTGCTGAATCGACATCTAGTATTAATAGGACTGATCAGAATTTAAATAAATAATTTTATTAACGGAACAGTATAAACTAGAGGGAATTTTCATAACAAAAATATGAAGAATATCTGGGTTTTTATAAGGAGAAGATGGCCAATAAGTAGGATCCTGAGGAGCCAGTATTTTATAGGTTTTTGCACTTGTGAAGTCACGAAGGACAAAAACCACGTGGATTATTCGTATGGCAACCCCAGCTTTGATGCTTAGCATTGTAGTCACCCCCGATAATAAAATTGTTACTAAAGGTACTGAAGTAATTAGAAAAATCTAAATTTGAAATCTTGTATCTCAGAGGTGAATGAATTGCTGCTATTGATACAGGAATATTATTTAAGTTTATAAAAATAGCGCAAGATTATAAAAATGTTGACAGAAATTAGGTAAAACTTGAAATACTATTGTAGAATAAATGAAAATGGCAACATCACCATGTGCAGTATTGTCTGGATGATTAGTTTTTAGTAAAGTATAACCTGAAATATTAATATATGAGTGCTGAATAAATAGAGTTTCAGTTATAAGTGCGAGATCTGTTCGTTTACTGTTTAGTATGGTTTGGAGTTCGTTAGCGTGTTTTTCAGGCCATTGGCGTTGAATAATAAAATTGAGAGGGATTTGTTTGTGAAGGTGTTATTAATCTTTTTTTTCCAGAAGTCTTGTATTATCTTTTACATCGGGTGGTTTAGATTTAACCTTGTCGGATAAAAAAAACATTATTTGGAAAGGGTTTCTTACGACATTAATGGTCTTTGTATATAGAACATCCTTTGTAACTGGCTGGATGGTTTCCGTAACAGAGAGCGCATTTCGGTGGAACATCACGTGGATTTGGTCAATCGAATGACTAATGAAATGCACCGCAACGAACACAGCGTGATAGGTAGCCACAGTTGGTTTTTGTGTAACTATATCCTTGACTACTTATGCATTGAATTATTGATTTGGCTTTAAATGGTTCCTCTACTTTGACTGTCGTATATAATAGAAATGACAACTTGTAAATATCATTCTACTGAGGATTGGGTTCCAGATCAATAACAAAGATGGGAAGTTGGTGCTTGTTTATTTTATGAAGAACATTCGATACGCTTCTCACTTTAAATAGACGGAGTTCTAGCTAAGATTTTATGATACTTACTGGAGTTAATGGATGTAAATTACGAATATCAACTTGAATAGGTTAACCTTGATGTAGCTGAGAGATGTGATATTCAGCAATTTCGTCTTTTAGAAAACGGATCAGGGACCTGTAAGCATTAGGCGTACTGGTTTGAATTTTTAGTCGGTCTGTGGATGACATGCATGCAAAATTTTCAACGCCGATTATTTCAATTAGTTTTTACGTAACTCAGGAAAATCTTCTACACCTCTCACAACGATTGGAGAAGGGGATTTTAACCGTGTTGAGAAACCGTGTTCAAGACCGAATTACTGTCCGGAACCAGGATAGGACTTTCATCCAGATTAAAATTTTGGACGAGAACTTCAAATCGATTTGTCGACGAGCACAATTTTTTTTATACCTGTTTTTACTTATTGGGCTTGTGGTGAGGTTGAATGTTCAGAGACAGAGAAACTGGAAAGGTGCCTTTTAGAAGGATGATGTACGATCCAAGAACCTTCTGATGACCTGTTGTTTGTATCTGCTTTCCCATTTTTTTTGGTAATAATGATTTTAATCGGGATAACCGGGCTATTAATTTGCTAAATGTTATTATTACTCGCGTTAATTACGATGAATATTATGTTTACCAATTAATATACAAATATTGATCAATTAATGTAGAAATATCGACCAATTAATGTAGAAATATCAACGACGAAACGACAGCGCAGTGTTGATTGTTATATTATATCAAGGCGACGTATACGTATAACTACTGTGAATGCCGTTTGAGGAAAATATTTAAAATATTGAAGTTCGTACTTATATCATGCAAATAGTTTGAAAAAAAAAAAATAAAGTAATAACAAGGGAATTGATTAAAAAATTATCGCAATATACCAAATTTCGCAACTTGAGGAAGCAATTAGAACACATAAGAGCGCAACGTACACAAAACACGTATGTACCGAAGTACTGCTGTCGTGGGACTGAAGTGAATTTTAAAATTTTTTTATTTAGCGAATATACAATGCACATGTGTACATAACTACATTAGAAGTAGTATAGCTTTCTGTCATTTTAATCGACAATGTACTTTATATTTGGTAATAAGATTAGAATGTCTTTGATAAACGCTTTATAAATTTAAAATTTGTAGCATTTAGCATAATAATATATAGAATCATAAATATACAGAATAATGTATAGAGTCATAAATAGATAGAATAATATTATGTATAAAAAATATATATGAATAAATATGAAAAAAAAATATATATGTTAAAAGCCACTTCCCAGGTGTATTAAACAATTATTTTAATAAATTTACAAGAAAAGAAAATACCAAATATTTTAGTTATTTAACAAAATTCATTTCCTTATTCAAAAATATTTGAAAATTGTTAAAAAAAAATAAGTTACTCGTGAAGCTATTTTTACTTTTAGTATTATGTAATATAAGAATTATAATTTAAATTATAAAACAGTGTCTTTATTTTCAGTATTTTTATTAGAAAATGGTTCGAGAAAAACGGAGAATTAATTATACAAATAAATAAAATATGAAACAGATATAAAAATTGTAATCTAAATACTGATACCTAGAATTATTTTTAAAAATTTAACTAAATCTTTATTTCATTGAATATTTTTACACAAGTTATTGTAATGTAGCATTTTCTTCAAAAAAAAAAAAACAAAACGATCTTTCTATCGTTTTTCTAATTCAAGTATTAATATATTTCTTAGAACTAAATAAAATTCGTTACCAAATCCACCAAATTATGGTATTGATTATGTACGAACACCGGCTACCCACATAGCCACCGAATTCATTGGTTTTTTTCCGCTTCCTAAAATTTATATTATATAAAAATTTGATTTTACTAGTGTGAAATGTCTATATAATAATGGGATTAAACGATTTTTGTTCAATTTCAACTGACTCGTAGATACATGCGTGTAGACATAACGTCTCATCAATCAGCACAGTTATTAAAATAGCCTTTTTTAAGGTTACTTGAAACATAACCGGCAATCGAACGAATAATTAATTTTAATTTGAACATGTGTCATTAATCTTCTTAACATAGTCCCCATTTCATATTATGCACTTGTGCTAGAGCTTCTTACACCCCCAAAAACACTTTTAAATTCGATCTTTGTGATATCCTGTGTAGTTCTTTCAGCGATGCGCTTTTAATGTCATTTATGCTTGTAACACAACGGTCTTTTAAGATTCCCATTATTTTTTGGAATAGAAAAGTCACACAGAGCTGTATCTGGCAAATTTCGTGGCTGGCGTGTTGTTACAATTTTATTTTTGGCCAAAAATTCAAGACAAAGTAACAAAGTGTGAGCAGGTGTATTATCGTAGTCAAAAGTCAAGAATGGCATTGAACTTGTAGGTAGTACTCCTTTTTAACAATGTTTAAACAATAATAATAAATTGAAAATATATGCCTCCTCAAGCCATTCTCATACCTTATAATACCTTTTCATTTTTGCTTATTGTAAATTATATTTACAGATGGCATATTTTCGATTAAGGTTCAAAAATAAAAAAATGTGTTTTAAACATTTTAAATGGACATTATTGAAAGTATATAACAATATTTAGCATCTATAACGACAGGTGATTGGTTTGAGTATAAAACGGACCAAGAAGTCCGATAAAAAATTATAAAGGCTTAAAAACTAATGATGTATTCGCTTGCTGACACGCACTTCATAGTATTTAAAAAGCAGTTCACAGTTATTAAAAATTCTGTTATAATCGATTTATTATTAGATGGATACCCTCACATTGATAAAAGAAAGTAAAATAAAGTTTTAATAACATAAAATATGTATGTCTAGAAACTTATACGAGAAGTGACAATACGAATGGGCAGTTCAGTTAGAAATCGTACTCATTCGAGACTGTGTGTTCTGTTTAATAATTTTAGGAATTATTCATAAAGAATTTTCAATAGTGAATACTTATAATAACCCAATAGACATTTATTAAAGGTAAGATACAACAAGTGAATAACCACAAACAATTTAACAAAAGTACTGATTTCGATAGAACAAATATCGACAACTTAAAAAAATGAAACCTAAATATAATTAAATAAAAATTATAATCATAAAATACATATAATTTTTTTACGACAAAATGTTGATTTGCTTATTTTATTTTCGTAATTTTAATAATTTTACTAAATTTTTTTCGCGATCACTTTTAGTAAACTATTATTTATGTATTGTATGACATATGTCAGAACTGATGACACTTCAAAATGTTAAAATAATAATAATTAATACGTTTATTCAATAATATAAATTAGGAATTCAAATTAATTTTGAAATTTCTCGAATGCTGTAGCCCCTACAGCACCTTAATACGCAACTACTGCCAATGATAACACAAATTAGCATTCTGTAAATCAAAATCTAGTTACGACTATGAAATATACATCCAAATAATTTTGCCATTATAAACAGCAATCAAAGATTACAATTTTTATATTTCGTACGCAAACATAACACTTAATAATTAAACATTTGCTATAAAATTTGAATTTGTTATAAATAAAATTATTTTGTTTTATTCGTAGAAAAACAAGTAAAACGATATAAATCAATTAAAATAATAGACGTAAAGTAATATATATTACATAAAAATCATTATCTTTCTCATAAATAAGACATAAATTATTGATCAAAATGGAAATTCAATAATTATACTTAAAACCATTAAATAATAAAAGATTTAATTTTGTTCAACATTACCCTGTCCAATTTCATAATGCACATTACACTTTATTTGTGCACACAATTTTAGGTGTTGAACAATAAGTTTTATTAAGAAAAACACTAATAATTATAAATGAAATAATTAATAATGTTGATATATAACGATCATTTCTTATTAGATTGTACAGATAACAAAAATAAATTACAAATCAATGGCAGAGTTTAACAATCAAGATTTTGCTGTTAACATAAAATTATTGAAGAGATGTGGATTCTTTCAAATATTCAATCCAAATGGTAAAAGGATTTTGAATTTCAGAATTTACCTTTTGTCTTTTATCGTATTCACCGTCATTACACAAATATTTGTAATTTTCGGGATAATTGGTTTATTCTATGATGCAGAAGAAACTATTACAGTAATTGATATTATTTTATGTTTGAATATTTGTATACAAAATTATAATTCCGTGTGGAAGTTTATCATATTTGTATTTAAGAATAACACATACTGGGAAGTTTTGTTTGATGTTACACGGTTAAATTTTATGACAAGCAAACGTTGTCGAGAACACATAAATATAATTTATGAATGTCGTGATAAGGTTATTAAAGTTACCAATATTTATTTTGTATTATTGGTTTTCATATGCGTGGAATGGGCATTATATCCACTTGTGATCAATATAACCACAATGCACGAAAACGATGATAAAAGATACCTTCTAAATATTTTTAATATACGATTTCCAATAGCTATGCACACTTATAATCAATATTATATTATATTTTATGTGATGGAATTGACAATTACAATTTTTACGGGTTTTTTTATAATTACTATTGATATATATATAATGTCTCTCTGTCTAATAATAAACTCTCAGTATCGAGTACTGACTCGAGCGTTCGCAAACATAGGACACGAAGAAAAGCTCCAAATAACAGGTAAATATATGATAATTTTTAATTTATAATTTCCTAAACGAATATTAAATATATACTTAGGTGATCAATAGACTACATTGTAGAACTGGTACTACAATATGATCTACAATGACTATTGTCGATTATTTAGAGATATTTGCATGTTTAGATTTTAGTAGTTTTTAGCATTTTTTAATTACGTCATCTACAAATGCTTAATATATAATCTTAATTTTGAGTGTATTGATTTTTTGAAAAATCCCCTCTCTCCCATATAATTTTATATTATTTTTGAAATATGGATGATAATATTATTTTTGATAATTTTGGAACAACTTGATTATGTTTGTGCAAACTTAAAATATAATAGTTTTTACTTTCACAATAAGATATATATATATATAGAATTTTAACGTGTTAAAATTCTAACAAATTATAGAAGGCGTGGCAATTAAATAATTTAAATAAAAAACATATATTCGGACACTAATTTCATTAAAAAGTAATCGCTTTCGATGTACTCTTCTTCTTGATGACGATCATGCTCTATACGAATTTTCCACTGCTTAAAGCAGTGTTTGAAATCCGTTTCTGATGGTTTGAACTTCAGGAACCCATAACACGTAGACAATTTCACGTTTGTCAAAAAAAAATTCTGTTATAGCATTAAATTTGAAATTGCTTATTTTCGGTTTTTCTTTATCGTGGTAAATTTAAACTCTTCCAGTGCATCGATTACCGTTTATTTCAAGATAACAAATAAAGAACCACGATTCATTTTTATTTAACAATTCTTGACAATTATGAATGTTATTAAAAATTTCAGTACATACGTTTTTTTTTGATTCGTTTTCTCTCGAGTGAGATGTTTTTGCTCAAAATATGTGAACGTTGAATAGTTCATGCAAAATCTAACAAACAATTTCTTTTATAACTCTCGATATTTCAGCAGGGATTTTGACATTCCGACGACGATTTTCACGAATCAATTTTCGAATTACTTTGATGTCGTTCGTTTTAATGTTGAGGGTCGTCCAAGACGCTGATCGTCTTTGGTCGTTTTACGTCTCACATCAAACTTTTTAAACCACTCAAATACTGTCCATGATAAACATGCCTTCCTGTACATTTCAATTATCTTCTTACCAGTTTTTCTTAGTTTTACAAAGAATTTGAGGCTATTTCTTCTCATTCCGAACACTGCATTTTGCCGACCAAATAGTAGCACCAGGATTTGATCGAACGAATATAATAACGAAATTGATGATACGAAAAATGTGTTCATAAAGCAAACGGTAGACGGAGGCATCATCAGACAAATTTATTCCAACTTGCTCGAATGATTGCTATTTGTCGGTTATAGAACCTGTACAATTTTTAAATTGCCACACCTCATGTATATAAATTTATTAAATTAAAATTTTTTAAACTTATTATGGTTAAATTCAAAGTATGGACTACTCATACATGATCGATAATCAACTTTTTCCAAAATCTTTTAAAAAAACATTTATCAAATAGCTGTTTTGCAAACTTTGATATTTTTATGTTTTTAAAATCCGGATTGAAGTTTTTTGAAAATGTTGCAATATCAATATTGTACTATCATTTTATTTTTTATTAAGTTATGAATAATAATTAAAAAGCATTTACCACAATTTATTAAAATGACATTTAAGTATCATTAAACGTCATTTGTTATGCCTTGATTGTAAAATCGTTCTTATTACAAAAATTTGTCCATATCGTATAATGGAAACTATTTTGTTTAATATATCATAAACATATGACAACAACGATGAAATCTCAATAAGCGGATAAATTTTCACGAAATAATCATTAGAATATGGCATTATGTAATCTGCTCACAATATGATTTAATGTTTAACGTGTAATTTTTATTTATTATGTTTACCTAATACCAACCAATAATAATCAAATTATTAACAATATCATAATTCAAATTATGTATAAAAACAATAGATTTTTAATACTTAAGATGACACCCCTTTTTAACACTCTCTGTAGCTACGCGATTATATATTATATTATTGTGATATTAACCCAACCGCTGAATCGAATGAAAATGGCATATTTTTATAAAAATTTTAATGGATTTATTATGGGATTGAGAAACAAAATAAAAATAAAAACATTAAAAATGATTTGCGTGCATATCATAATTTAGTTTAGTTTATATAAAAAAAAACATTCTGTACAAAAATATTGTAAGATTTCTTAATAAAATGGACTGCACCTCGACTTTTACGGAATACCGTCTATATTAAAGAATGAAACCGAAAACACATTTGCAAATATGTTTGCAGTTTTTAGAAAGACTTGCACTTGCTATGGCCATTATTAAAACGCATGTAACTTCGCTACATGTAAGTAGCTTAATCATGAATCAAAGAACTTTCCGATTTATTCGTGTACGCATCAGACGGAAAAACGAAAATATATTATGTTTTCAAATACGCTTCAATAAACAGGATTGATAGACAAGCAAATTACTTTATTGAGATTCGTTAGTAGCTTGAGACCAGCAGATAAACGTATGCAAACCTATGTCTTTGTAAATGTTACTATGAAATAAATAAACCAAGTGACTACTTAAAATTAAAAGAATTACACAATGCCA
>JAIPRN010003409.1:0-21650 GCA_025469175.1 Geopemphigus sp. TES_GeoC_2020 | reverse complement strand
AATTAGAAGCGCCCCCCCCCCGGACCTAACCACCCCGGCCCCGTATTAGCGGATATTGTCGTACGGGCGTAACGATAAAAACTCGACGGACGAACGTAAATGCCCAACCGCCTTACAATCGAGCTGTTTTTCGTTCGTCGTAGCTTTTTCGTACCGTACGATTTGATCCTACTACTCACCGTGGTCAACGTACGTCCGCGTCGGTCTATTTACGGATTCCGCGCGATTAGTTATACACCGTGTTCGAATATAGTCGGATACATATCGCGAACGGTTATTACGGCCCGCCTACGCGTCGACGTTAATTAAGGTCCCGCGAGCCCCTTTACTCTCCTCCAACTTTGTCCCCCCTTCAATAACGACCGCGTCGTTTCGACGTCCGTTTCAGTCATTGTTTACCATCTCCAGTTGGGGTTATTTCGCCCGTCCGTTACTTGTCCGTCGGTCTTCGGCGCGCTGTAAACGCCGTGTCTTTGTATTCGCCGTTTTACCCTTCGTCGCCCATCGACACGAATTCGTAACGGGCCCTCGTCGCTAATAAACAACCGACGATACATTTCGCCGGACATTTCTAATTACCATATACGGTTGTACGACGCTTAACCGTAACCGTTAAAGGTCACACTGGTCCGGTTCCGAGGTTTATTTATTTGGCTCGGTCGGGGGAAAATATCGTTTCGCCAAATTCGGATCGCGTTACCTACAACTCGCCGGTATTCCATCCGGACCCGACGCGTTCAGTATTTTTTCAGTCGTCACGGAACCGGGAACGTTTGAATACTCGTCGACGATCGATTTTGTGTTTTGGCGGACGTCAAATTAGTACAGGCGAAATAGATGTGACGAACGTCGTCTTCTTATTGCAGTGTCCGTACCACTCGTTAATGTTCCAAAACATACGCACCCTTCTCATAAAACTACGGAATTCGAAAAACAATAGCGGAACAACGGAAATCAGACGGTAAGTCACATTTTAAAATACGTATTAAATATATTCCGACGCAGCGCGAAAGCAAAATACAACCACGTGCTTTCACGTCATATCGTTAGTTCGGATCGGAAAATAGTTTACGTTAATATATCGTCTTCTTCCTCGCCTTATTTTCCCACCTATTTGGGGTCCTGGTCCTCAACCACCACTTGACACGATCTCCCACATCATTCACGCACACACCAACGGTGCTCGTGTCACACCCCATCCCGTTCAACCACTTCTTCTACGGTCTTCCCCCTTCCGCGTTCAATTCCGTAACTGTTCTTACTGTTTCCGAATATTCTCTTCTCATACCATCCAAGTCTATTCTCCTTCTTATATATTCATTTCTTATCCTATCTTCCGCTTGTCACCCCGCTCGTCCATCTAACAACACTCGTTTCTCTGCTCTATTTTCTTGTCCACCGCCCAACACTCGGAATCATACAACGTAGCTCGTCTCACCCTTATAGAACTTACCCTTCAGCCTCGTTGGAATTCTCGCACAAGACACCGGACGCTTCTCTCCGTTTGATTCACCCACACCATGCTTCACATCCTCGTCAAAACCCTCGTTCTTTTGTACAAAGCACCCTAAATACTTAAAACATTCCACCTCCTTTATCTCGTCTCCGTCTATTGCCATTCCACTTCTCGTTTCATCTACTTGTTCCTCAAACGTACACTCTGTCTTACTTCTATCAATTCTTAATCTCTTCTCTTCCAGAGCTAATATCCACACGTCGAGTCTTTGATTAACTTCCTCCCTACTTTCTCCTACCAACACAATATCGTCCGCAAACAACATACACCATGGTACCTTCCCCTGTATACCCTTTGTAACTGCATCCATTACTACCGGGAACCGATTAGGAATATATATTTACAAATATATCCGTCGGCTAAACGAACACGCGCCTACGTGTACAGAACACATGTAAATTTTAGAATCGCTTACATTTAGCTTACATATAGCTATATGTATCGAATAACTTGTAAATATATATTATAGGGCTTTAACTTTTTTATTAGCTTACTACGTAGGCTAGGATGATACAATAAAGCGGTTTACGTAAAATCGTAATTAATCGAACATTTGACGTCTAGTTAACAACATTTTGTTGGCAATCGGCCCGTTCGTTCGAGTTATTTTACGTTATTTAAAAAAAACCTACACTAACGGAATTGACGCGAATTACTTATTACGCCAATTGTCTACCTTACGCGTTCGTGTATCGCGCGGTTCTAATTTTAAAAATTTCACCCAACGAGTGTATGATCTTAATGTGGACGTTATTATTACTTTTTTTCTACGACAAAATTAACGAAACGATACGGGGCGTACGTAAATGCGCGTAAAAACGCGTGGAATCTACGTCGAATTTCGCGCACGTGGTTCACCTACAAAACTGTCTGGTAAACAATACTTACACGATAGCGACCAAATGGGGGCCGATTTAAAAACGCGAAGTTCGTTCGCGGGCCAATACGGCCAATGATACCGATATACCCAATCAACCGTACTCTTTTCAAGCGTCCCGTATACACGTGCATACATTTATTGTAGCGCGGACAGTTCGCGGTGGCAACGCGGCCCGGCGGTACGACATGGCGCGTCGTTATTATTAATCGACGTTAAACAAAATCGACGACGGCAACGTGACGCGGCGGAGGGGCAAGTGATTTTCGGCCGAAAACATTCGCGTCCACGGTCGCCGGACGTACCCGACGCGGCGATGAATTTAACGCGAACGACAAAGTGGCGTCTACACGAATGGGCCCGTCGTGTGTGCGCGCCACCAGACGACGCGTGTCGCCGCACGGCGAGGCTAATTTTTTCACGGACCGCCGGACGATCGGTTGGTAAAAACAACGTACGGAAACGTTTTCTTTCCGATCCATTTTTTCCGCGCCGAATGATAAACACTTGTTTTTCGACGGTTCGACACGCCCGACGCAAACGCGAGCGGGAAGTCAATCAAAAGGACGACGGGTTCACGCGTCTACAAAACTCCAACGCGTAACGGAGAATATTAACGAACGATAAGCGATTGCCGAAAACGGTCCGCGCACGTTGTGTTCGTATTACGCGCGACGTTTGCGTTGCGCGCCCGGCACCTTTGCTCCCGCTAATGGTTTTCCGTGTTTCGTTTAAACAAGAGTCGATCCGCCCGATGTTTTCGCGAAAAATCGACCGTTTCGTTCTTACTTTACCGCGAACATTTCCGTTTTACGACGGTCATTTTAGCTTCCGAGGTAATCCGTTTTCAATATATATCGCCGTCGAATATCGGACCGAATCGGTTATTTTTTTACCGTTTAAAACGTGTTCTTTGATCGGGATGGAGCGTGGAAAACAACCAACGTTCCGACCTAAACGAACGAAAATATCAAATAGTTCTTCCCGCGTTGTGGTAACACACGAACGTATTTCCGGTCATCCGGCGTCGTAAATTTTTTTTTTCGAATTTCGCTCGTATTTTGGAACGTTTACGTCTCTCGTCATCTCTACGTGCACCAAATAGTAAACAGTTCTGTACCTTTTGCGCGAAATATTAGCCGAGTTACGAGTACATCGTATATAATCGAATTCCGTTTAAACGGCGATTTAAAAATCCAAATCGACTACTAATCGCGTAGAAAATCGCTCCGGTCTACACACGAAAACCGACGACGGTCGAATCGCCCTGTATACACCGGCGGTCGAAATTAAAATATTCGGCGCGTCGTACGCGAAATAAACGGGTTCGTTTAAATTATGTTAATAATTAATAAGGCGTCGGCGCCCGATTACGATTCACTCGGTCCGAACAAAAACCCCCGTCGTTTCTAATACGCGTACGAATAGGCGCCAATTTCGCTTTTCGGCCCGAGTAACACTCGACCGGTAGGCGCGTAATATATAAATAACCGTCGCACGTACAGTCTTAACCGTTTTTATCGACAATTTTATAACGTTCGCTATCGGGAACGCCAACGTCGTAATTACTAATTGCTCGTTTTCGATATACAAATATATGCCGTCCACTCGCCAAATTTAGCTGGTTTAATTCTGCGGTAATAAACTAATAAAATAAAAGCTCACACGAAAACGCGTATCTTTGTACAGATTCGAGTACGCGAAAAAATAACGACGCATTTCGTCGACTTTTGCTTTCGGTACGAACGCTAGTTAAATACGAACGTCGTTACGAGTTGCGAAACAATCGTCGTTTTACGCCCGAATTGCTCGATTCGTGTAGTAGCGTTTGCAACGTAATCGCTTAGAAGGAGATAAGGCGCGTTGATTTTTAAAAACGTTTGGCTACCGGATAACGTAATACGGTTTTAAACGTTATTCATTTTCAAACGTCGATAATAAATCCGAACAATTTTCTTTTTCGATTTTCGTAACGCTATACACAGACGTTAATTCGAAAGTCTATCGACCTTTGTTCGTTGCCAGAGGTTGTCGTCATCGTGCGGTATAGAATTTTCGGAATCTATCGAATTAATACGTTTAAAATTACGGAAAATCCCGAATTCGTATCCGGAGCGATCGGATACGTTTTGGCGATTTGTTATAAACTTCGAACGCTAAGAAAAACGATCGCGTTTTCGATTTCAGAAATATTTCGCCGGTTCGCGTACGATAAACGTTAACAGTAGAAAAACACGGCTACTGGAACGTCAGCCGGTACCGAAATCGGGGGACCTAAACGACGAGACGGCGTAGGGGTGACGGTGAATGTGAATGTACATACACAGTGGCGTACTTAGGCCTGAATTTCGGAGGGGGGGGGTTAATTTTTAAATAAATAAATCGAACGACCCTAACGAAACAAGATACATTATAAACTTTAACGGATTATTCGTTTTTAACGAACACGTTATATTACAACGTATATTGTAGTTTCAAATATTTTAGTTTTTCGTTATTATTGACTAAAAGTATACGTCTCGTAAGAAATTAATTTTTCCTAAAAATTTATGGTTATCCCCTAACCTCCCCTCCTCGTTAGTACACAACTGTATATATATATATATTATACTAGTTTAAGGTTTGGAGAAAAAACGAAACTAGTAGAAACCAATTCAGGCGTCGACGTGTCGAAACACGAATTCGAACGCTTTACAACAAAACGAAAAACGTACGGTAATATTAATATTACGACGACGAGATAATTCTAAAAATACCGATCGGCTATTTAACCGACCAAACCAGACTAACGACGGACGCGATCCGTAACATCCAAGTTGGCGAGCGCGTCCTCGATCGTAGCGGAAAACTGTAAATACCATTTTCGGAATAACCGGGCGGCGGATTAAAATCGGACCAATGTGCGCGCGCGTCTCCCATCTACTGACCATTGCCGGCGGTGTGTACGATATTTTAGTGCTTCGCATTAATATTGCCGCGCTCGGATCTAACGGCAATTGTCGTCGCGTCGTCGTAACTACGACGTCGACCGATAATTGATATCCAATCACACAGAACGTCCGGCGTTCGACAGGGGGTCTGTGAGGTTCTCATTCGGATGCGCGAGCGTGGTGCGTTATTATTCTGAAAATGGTACATAGGTACGTACACCAATTAATAACCAGGGCGGGACGCGCGTCGTCGAAATAAAACGGAGAATTCGTACGAGCGAAGTCGGCATTCGCGAACGAACGAATTGCCGCGCTCTAATTATACATGTACGGACGCGAAGAAACGTGAGTCGAATCGGGTAGAGGCGGCGGGAATGAATGTGGAAGGGGATGGATTACCGAAGTGAAGAAGTCGGAAAGTGATAGTGGATAGTCGAAGTCGATGGACGAGTGAAAAGGGAAATCGAGTCTTTGCGGAGGTGTAGAGCGGCCAATATAGTTGGGAACATAAAAGGAAAAAGTGCGAAGAACGCTCCGTGAACGCGTGCGTATGTAAATTTGGGTGTTTATAACGAGTCGGTACAAACTCGTTTGTGGGATGTTAAAGGAGAACGACGTGTATACGAGTCGAATAAGACACGGAGAACAATCGGTGATAAAAACGCCAGCGTTTGATTCGACACACATTTCGAAGCACAAGAAACGGCCAAACTCTGTACGTAACTTTATATATATAGATAAAAGGCGAATAGAGAAGCGGAAGACGACTAGGGCGTTGTAAGCCGACGATTTCCGACGTTACGCCGCTCGCCTATAAAATAGGTAAAAAAACGACGCGCGCTTGTCGTAACGAGTGTGTGATGGATACCGAAAAAGATTATCGAGCGTACACGTAAATGTGGCCGACATTTGGCGACCGTATCGCGCGTACACGCGTCTATAATTCGGTTTTTCCTCGTTCTATTCGAAATCGACCGTTCGCGACGAATACCGAAACGCGGATAATACGACGGGCGCACGTTCGTACAGTCAACGATTAATTAGTACGGGTATCCTTTTTGTTCGTGTATGACCGTTAATTGGCGGCGGTCGTCGACGTAGCGCGTTTAATAAGTACGTTTTACGGAAAAAAAAAAAAACCGAAAAAAATATCTATACGTATATAAAACGGCGAATTTCGACTTACGACACTGTTCACGGGTACTCCGGCGACGCACGGTTTTCGGGTTAATATTCGGGCGCCGAGCGGAATAAATAATGCCCGGACCGGTAACGGAATAAAGCGTACTAAACACGGGCGACGCACGGTGAAAACGGATATCGGGCGCGCTCGCGCACCGGACGACGCGTCGACTGGTCGGGATCAGGACGGCGATTTCGGTACGTCCGCGAATTACGTTCGTACGAAACTCGATGGGTCTCTAGCCTTTCGAAAACGCGGCCGGATGTCGAGCCCCACCGGTTCACCCTAAACGCGCGGCCAAAAAACACGCGCACGCACGCGCGCGCTAGTAACTCCCCACCACATCCCCTACCGGTCACGCGACCGGTATACCGTACGTATACGACACGGACGTACGTCGTTATCGTCGAAATGTATACGCCGGTTTCCACACCGCCAACCCGGCCGTCGACCCATCGGATTCGCTGCCACGTGTATCGATAACGTGATTTCCAATTCGCGTTTATAAATAAATAAATCCGAGGACGCGGCCAACACGTTATACCGGCCGAACGAATTAGTCGTCGTCAAAATTCGTCGGGTCGATACGTTTAGTTCCGAGACGCTTATACAATAATTCTCCGTCGTTCGTCTTTTGCAAAACGAACGCGAATCAATTAAACTTCCGAACCGAAATCCTTAAAAAAATATTATCGTTACACTTGGTATTATCTGTGTCGCGTTGCTAATATTTCACTAGATTTGAAGTGCCTTCGTTGAACTTCGCGTTAATTGAGTTTATAAAAACGTACAAGGTGCGATCGTTAATTCAAACTTCCGGTAAATAAACTCCGAATGTACGAAACCGTTTTTTGCGCGTTGGCGCGCTCGTCTCGTAATTATCGCCAGAACGATTTACACGCGTCGAACGTTTTTTATGGAAAACCCGTCGATTTCGTCGTCCGTACGTAATTCGGGCGTTTCGTTATATTGGTAAAATTAAGCCCAACGCGTTGGGTATTCGCGAACGTACGAGACGGCGCAACGACCGTTAAATTAAAGCGCTTCCGGTTCGAAATACGATTATCGTAAACGTATTGTCCGGACGGTCTGACGATACGCGGAAGGAAGAACACGTAAATGGATCCGTACGGACGTGAAACACGAACATTCGAACGATCGAAACCGGACGGACTCGGCGGTTAGGTAAACGGCCCCGAACGTACAGTCCAGTGGCGTATTTATAGTGGTGAGAGGGTGGGTTCCCTCCTCCCAGAGAACGCTCTCAAATTTTATAATAATCGTAGGTAGTTGGCTTATATCGTAAATTGCAACGAAGGAAACGAAGTATTTCTACATTGAACGGTTAAGCCTTTCTTCGATTTCGTTAATTAATAAAACTATTTATAAAATTCTGATAAAACCCGCGAACGATGAAATTGTGTCGTTATATACCTTCTCCCACCCCAAAAAAAAAAAAAATCCGTTTTGTAAATACGCCGCTGGTACGGCCGCCACACATGACACTATATACACCCGAAATTCGGAATCGATCGCCCAATCGATGGTCAACTACGCGGGCGGATACAAACGCGAAACATTCGTCGTAAACGTCCGTATAAAAATCGACGGTATTTCGCGCGTGTTCGGACGCTTTTAGAAGAATTTCGCTACATTCCGTTCCCAAGTTTGATATCGCGTTAGCGCGAAAATACAAACCGTTTATGAACTCGAATTTTTCGTTATTCGCCCGGCCAAATGCTTAACACACTTTCGACAAACGTTTCGCGTACAACCGCTGTCGTAAACGTTCGCGTTTATTATTTAGCCGTAAACACAAAAACGGTTGAACGTTAAAAGCAAATTATTATCGCTACGGCATTTTTATGATTGTTCTACGTTTTAAGGCATTTAAGCGGTCGTTTTTCTAAATTCTCCTCGATTTTTCTTTGGGAAAAACGTTTACCGAAACGACCAACTATCGCGCCGAATTCTCGACCCGGTTAGGGGGGGGGGAAATATTAAAAATTACCGGCGACACGGTTACTCGACCGTTTTGGACGGAAGTCGTGTCGGGCGGGACATTCTCGTGGATCCCATTGCTACACTACTATCGCGTCGTCAACGAGCGGAACGAACCCCGAGAAGCAGAGAAACGGAACGCGACGGAATCCGCGAAATGCAATCGCCTGGTCGCGTATATATTCGAACGGAAATCTCGTTCGGACCGATAATAGAGGCGCGATTCGTACGCCGGACGGATTTCATAAGCGGCCCCGTTATCTTCCAATTGTTTTCGAGTACACGTTCGAGCGTTAGCGTAAACACGCCGATAGAACCGACGGCCGTGGAAACAGCGGAACGAATTAATACCG
The DNA here is from genome assembly GCA_025469175.1 of Geopemphigus sp. TES_GeoC_2020. NCBI lineage: Eukaryota > Metazoa > Arthropoda > Insecta > Hemiptera > Aphididae > Geopemphigus > Geopemphigus sp. TES_GeoC_2020. The sequence continues at coordinate 12,790 of JAIPRN010003409.1, read as the reverse complement.
AGCCGAGCGGAGCTACGGCTATTGTACGTGATATAAACAAATTAATCGTCGGCGTTGTCTTATCGGCGGAACACGCGGCGACGCGCGAAATTACCGGCGGGCTGATGACGTCCGTCCGTCTTGTCGTGAACGACAAAAAACGAAAACCGACCGCCGTAAGAAAACGCAAAACGTACGCGACGGCCGTACATGCACGATAGGGGTTTGGATAAACGTGACGGAGAAATAGAATTCGATTACGTTCTGACGCGACGGTCAACTACGGGTATCGTACGCGTCGCTATACGCTCTTTAAAATATTATAATTATATATATATACACGTTATACAGGGTGATTAGACGCCCTTTTCCCGGGCGAATCGTCTCGTCGCTACACAGGGCGTGTAAACCGATCGGAAAATCGCGAAATTATCGCGCTTAAAAGTACCGCGCGCGTTACGTATCCGTGGGAACGTTTTCCGAGTACGGTAGAGTCGCGTTAATCCTGGACGACGGGCACACTGTCCGGATCGAACGGAATCTCCGTGTTTACAAAAACGAATTAAAATCGACGTTTCGATATTCGTAATATACGATTTTTGAATAAACCTAAGAAACGATTTGGGCGCGTACAAACATAACGAAAATCTCGTCGATTACCCCGACGTTTATCCGTTATCTTCTCTTTTTTCGTAATTTATTTACGTATTCGCGTTTGGTTTGTAAAGATCCGTCCGGATTAACCGGATGTCCGGCGACTCCACGAGACTCCGCCGTCATTTTATCGAAACGTGTTTTAATATAGCGCTTTACGTTCTTCAAATGATACGAACGAATAAACGAACACCGTTACGTGGTCGCGTTACGAACGTTGTTCATTTATTACGACGTATATTAATGGAACGTAAGTACGACGTGGACCGCTGCGGATGATTAAAACAAACGCGACGATACTTTAATATCGAAATCGTAGGAACGTTCGTTATAACGAAAATTATGTAAAATAAAATAAATTAATCAATTCGTTGGAAATCAGTTAACTAAGTGTAACGTAACCGGTGGTGGTGAACACTCGAGTTATTCGGAGAATCGAACGATTAAATTACGCGTTTCCGGAGTATTTACGGGTTACGTCGAATTACGTAAAAAAACAAAAACGAACAAAAATCACGCTCTGTATACGTTCGCGGTTTAAAAACATACGTATCGCAGTAATATTACGCGATTGTTACGACACCTGTACGATCAACGTCAATAACACAAACACATATCCGGACCACGCACGCGCAACACACGCGTACGACGGCACGTGCGTCTTATATATACGTAGCAAACTGTAACGGGTATAGTTCGATTAAAACGTACAGAAATATCCTCGCCGCCGTGAAAAATCGATATTCCGCGCGCTTAGGCGAATAGGTTTCCACGAGTTTGTTTTGTTATTCATAACGAAACGGGCAATCGATACGTTTCGCCGGTAGAATCGAAAACGGACCGGCCGAAAACGTCGACGAAACACCGCGGACGCGTGTTTCAGACGATTTTCGTCAATATCCCGTCCGGCCACCACGGTATACGAACGTAGCGAACGCGATCGATATCGTCCGCACGATTTCCGAAAACGCGAACGTACGGAACGATTACCACGTAAACGTTCTAGGAGTTGCATGTAGGCAATACATTCGCGTCGTCAGAACTATCGTGAAATCGCCGTACTGTTACGATTAATTACGCGCGAATGATCGAGAACGGAGACGGTTTTCCTATTCGTTATAACAACGGTGACGAGGCATTTATTATTTCGTTATCGCGAAAAGGGCGAAAAACCCCCGAAAACGTTTCGTACGATTTATAATGATTATAACGTACACGCGTGTCACTGAATCCGGAGTAGTTTTCAGACGACAGAGCGTTTTAAATGTTCAACAGACCATTCCGAAAAGCACTCGGAGTAAAAAGAGATAACAAAAAGCGAGTTTTATAGTTTTCTACGCGACGTCGTAACAAAAATTAACGATTTTTCGTTGAAAACGGCGCGATTTGTAAATCGCCGTATTCGGAATATCGGCGCGATTCGATTTATCGTCAATAAACGAAAGTACCATTTTCCAAAAAGGAATCCAGTTTGTTGTCGTACCGAACTAGCGAATTATCGTAACCGCCGTAATTGTTTACGTATTCGTGCTTTATTCGTTTCGATATTTCGCGACGAAATGCGTCGCACACGTCAACACTTGAATACGTCGCGATTTACGATAGATTTTTTTTGCTTTTTTTAAATAAGCGATACGCTCGGACCGAACATTTTAATATATATAAACACGCGACGTTGCGTAGCGTTCGCTACCGTTTAAAACAAATCGGAAAAGCGAAAAACCGTAATTAACGTATCGAAATGGGCGTTAACGACTCGATAATAACGCGTGGAAATTACGAGTACGATAGGATGAACGAACGATTATTTAGTTAAACGACAATCGGCCGTACGCGCGCCTTGAACGCCTTCAACCCAAAACGCGCGTGGACAATCGTTGTTGCCGATACGACGTCAAGGTTAGGTTACCTAACCACGACGACGATACGGACTACATACATGCCCCACTCGAGCCGTTTGTCCGGGCGACGTTTCCATTTAATAAGCGGAATGCGCCGTTTTAAAACGGTCGGTCGCCAATCGTTCGGAAACGTCCAAAATTAACGATTAAAAGCCGCCGCGTACATTGAAAACACAAAAACGGCACGCTAGATTAATAATAAGTCCGGTCGACCGTGAGTTAACCTTGGCGTTTTATAATATACGAAACGTGTACTCATATATATATATATATATATATATACACGACTTACTGTGGTGCGCTTACTTCAAAACGGTCCTTAGACTTGAACTGATCATTTAACGAGCGTACGTTATTGTGTATACGCGAATATACGAATTATAAAAATTATAATAAAATTCCGACACGTCTCACTTTTCAAATGTACGCGTTACGAGTCACGACGTTCTCAACTTGTACACGTACGATAAATAATACGAACGAGTACGCGAAAAGGTGTATCGGCGGCGATCGGATCGGACTGCGATACGCGGCGGCGAATAATTGTAACGCGCGTATTCGGGCGCGGGAAACGCGAAATAAATCGCGCGACGCGTTTGCTTTTATCCGCCGCACTCGTCGACGGCATAATATCGCTAAACTACACGCTAATTACCGTACTTAATGACTTAACGGCTGATACCGATTATATATGTACCGGTACGGCGGAACGACACTTAAATCGTAGACGAAATTCCGCTCGCGGCCGTTTTTCCGTACCGTATTCTATATATATATATATATATATATATACGTACATAACGGATGATACACAACGCGTCGGACGTTCAAAATGACGAAAATCGCCGCGGCCGAGTAAATAAACGGTACCGCGTGGTACGGACAAAAAACGTATACGAAAATCGATTGTTTTTTTCGGACTCGTCCAAATACTATTATATATGTACGTTCGTATTATGGTCGTCTAAATGGAAAAAGTCTGTGGTACACGCGTTCGTAATCGACGGTTGCCTATATTCGTTTATACGAGTTACACGGCCGCATTAACGTACGTAAACCATAATCGACGATTACGAATTAGAAATATTATCCGTAAACGTGTGTTTCTTCGTCGATAATTTGTTTTACATTTACCGAAAACGTTTCGGAAAAAAAAATATATATATATAACGGCGGGAGAAGAAGTCCTTAAAACGAAATCCCGAGACGAATATCGCGTATACATGTGCCAAACCGTAATCTAAAATGTAAAAACTATAAAACGTATTTTCTATATATACACGCGTGTAAATAAGCGCTTTTATATATATTAGGCAGAAACGGTATTTCGATTTTTTGAAATATGTTTTCGTAGTTCGTACGTAATTATTTTCGCGACCCACGAACAATCGTCGAAAATAGATAGCTCGTATTTCGACGTATTATTCAATTTTGTTCGTCTCCGTTTGTATATACGCGCGGGCTTACACAAAAATACGTTATAAACGGAAAACACGTGTTTTGAACGCCCGATCGATTTTCGAAATCCAGTTATAATTCGATTACGTACGTTTAGCGGTATTCCGGACGAATACGTATAATTAATATCGCGTTTTATACGTACGCGAAAACATTCGGGAAATTTTTTTTTGTGGCTAATTATACGGTTTTTTAATCGCGAAACTTTATGAAACGCCCTGTAGACCGAAGATTAATCGTCCGTACGACATATATTACGATATATCGTAGAAGCGAAATAAGTAAAAAAAAACGGTTCACGAGCTGTATCGGTTCTCGCCACGGCCCTGAATCCGAATCAATACGTTCGTTAGGTTATATATATATATGTACGTATCCCGTATCTCTTACGTATTTACAGGCCTATTGGCTTTAAAAAGACTTACGTTTAAAACCGTTTTTAAACACCTCGCGTTCGCCAAATGTACCGGCGGTACCATAGCCGACAACGAATACGACGCACGGTCGTTTAAAGTACCTACGATATATTTCGATTCGGGGGACGGGGGGGAATACGAGCGCGTAAAACGAAAACGTCGCGTCGAAAACGCTCGCACGACGACGAGTGGTTCGACGACGGATAATTATTCGGTCTATATAATACGCGTACCGTAGCGCCGACGTTCGGTCCGACCGATTCGTTATTAATCTTATCTCAAAAACGAATTAAAGTGACGAGTCTGTCGCGGCTGATAGCCGGTCACGTTTCCTATCACGGCGCACTATTATATCGTACCTGCGCGTGTGTCAAAATAATACGGCCCGGTGGAGCTTATGTAGGTTACAGCTTATAGAGTTACACAACGGAACGTCGTGGTTACGTTGTTTCGTTTCGACGAAGGTATTGCACAAGTTCGAAAACGTACGTACGTATCATTGGTGCGCGGGCGGTACATTTATGTGTTTCGACCGAAAGAAAAAAAGGCGAGTTTTCGAATGCGCCGGGTTAGTCGAACCATTCGCGCTGTACACGCGGTGAAAACGTCTGCCGTACCGGACGGAATTTACGAGACCCGTTAAGGAGGAGCGTGCAGTTTAGTTGGTTATCGTTTTTTCGTTAATTGGGCGGAACAACAATAGCCGTAACGGATTCGGTTTTCGTCGCGATCGGTTCGGCCGTTGCGGCGGTAAACGTACGTTCCGATCGTCACACGTCCGTGTTGGGCCGGTAATGAAACGAAAATGTCGAATTCGTTTCGACGTTTTGTCGGTTTTCTTTTACGTTTTGTAAACGAACAAATGGGAATCGGGCCCACAGAAATGAACGAACTACGTTCGTAGATTTACATCGTCGTATACCGGGTAATACAAGTATAACACGAATATCGGGAACATATTGATACGCGCGCGCGCGCGCGCGCGATTATGGACGGACCGCCTACGTGACCGAGGAGAATCCGGCTTATCAGCTATACCGGCTATACCAAAGGCTCATACGATCACGACGGGCCGTGCTTACGGAGCGCGTCCTTTAGCGTCTTGTATTCTCCGAATATTCGTTTTTACGCGTTTTTATTTTGATAAAGCCCGACGTTTCACCTACCGACGGTCCCGTGACGCCGACATTACGGTGCCAGCGTTTACGGCGTTTTTAAACGAATCCGGCGGTAAAGCGGTTTAACACGTGCACCGTAAACATATTCGGTAACGATCGTTTTAAACGTTTAAAATTACCGGCCGAATATATTTCGAATAAACGGTGCGCGTTTACTGGCGCGGAATGCCAAAATGCCGCGGTCGAATAATTCATTAACTCCCGGGAGGTCTTATCTATCTCGTTGTTCGCGTTATTATTGTTCGTTTTGTCGTTTATTAGTTCGGCAATTGAACGAACGCGCGCGTCGTAACTTTTTTCAACGTTACTTAACGACGAGCTAAAAGCAATAGCTTACTTGCCTAGAGACAGTGCACGTAGAAGACAGCGGACGCTAACGGTGGTGGTGTTCATATGTCACGACGATGACAACGAAGCGACCGTTTCGTAACGTTATTTTAGGGGGCAGCTTCGTTCCGTCCAAAACGAACGGTAATATATGAGCCGAAAGAGAGTGATTTGATTATTGAAAGCGAAATGATCGAAACGGGATTGTGTTGGACGCGTGAACGATAAAAACGTCTAACGAAATTATAAATAGCGAATAATACGTAAACATCGATTACAACCTTGAATATCAGTTCGCTTCGACGCGTGGCTCGTTAAAAACTAATTTTATTCTCGAACGAATAATTTTCGAAATTAACGAGAATAGTTCGCGGGTTTTTTTTAATAATAGTTTTCGCGTGAAAGTATATTTATACGACGCAAGGTGGTGGTGGTGTACCTTAAAAGAGCGTATCGGCACGAAACCGGCGCAACCGAAAAAGGTCCGTGGTGGAAGTTTATTAAAAAATAGAAACTCTCGTTCGACGAACCGTTTAATTAATTTTCGTATTTAGTTCGCGCTCGATAATAAAATAGTTTTTCTTTTTTTTTTAATAATAGTTTTCACCCGAAATAATCGTATGTAATTGGGAATGACAACACGGGGTATACCTTAAAAGAACGTATCAAAACGAAACCGAGAAAGGTCCGTTGGCGAAGTTTTTTCGAAATTCGTAATTAACGATAAAATAAACGTACGCGCGCGCGTATACATATATTTTTTTTCGATACGATCGTACGCTAAAATATTCGAACCCGCGTACGTGCGAACGGTAAAAACGAAACAGGCCGAATAGAGAGCTACTATTCTATACTATTATTTGCCTTCCACCCTTTTAACGCCTTTGTGTTCTTTTCAATTACGCGTTTACTACGTAATAACTTACCAACGGAGGCGTGAAACTATCGGGTATTGGATTCGTCCGCGCGTACGAGCACGTTAGATAAATTATTTGTCTTCTAAAGTAAAAAGGGAAAACAATTTGTTCGGTACTTTTTTCTCTCTTTACAATACGTTATTTAACGTTAATTATTATTTTTTAATAACCCACGCGAACGTTTATTGGCTCTCGTTCCGTTTCGATTCGACAAGAGTATTGAACATGTATTTTGATTCATATATATATATATATACGTAGGCGCAAACATTTAGTTTCGTATAGATCGTACGCGATGAAATGGTGACGTCCAGCGAAACGCGTTTTACGATCATTTAAAACGGACCGCCGGTAATGGCGCCCGATAAGAAACGGAAAATACATTCGGCCCATTGGAGATCGATTATCAGCGTCCCCTCGCGTTCCCGCCCGTAAATCCGTCCAGAACGTACCGAACAAATTCGACAAAACGAACGACGAATAAATCGTTACGAACGACCGTCTAAAATAGAGTATATCGCCGCGTAACGCGAACGAAACGTATAGAATTGCCTACACGCGATCCCTTAACAAACGACGAACGTTTCCATTCAAATAATCGAATATTTCGAGCGCTACGTAAACGCGTCTCTTGATCGAATATCACGTCCATTCGGTTTTTTTCCGGATCCACTCGCCGCCGTACATCACGCGCAACCAACGCCGGTGTATAAACGGGGCCCGTTCACGCGTGTTCGGACCTATTAGGACCCATACCGCAAGGTCGGTTACCCTCCTTAAATCGCCGCTGTACGTCCAAAAACTCCGCCGACGGTTCGTTATTATTAATAATTCGCGGTCGTACGCTCGGAAGGTCGTCAAAACGAGATCACGGACGAGCGTGTGTGATCGGTTTCTGATTTCGAAGCCGATCGCTATCAAACGTAACAACCGGACCTCAAAGGCCGAAAGGTCCTAGGTGTACTATATATATACATATAAGTCAGAAGAGGTTACGACGATTTCTCGATTAAAATAATCTCTACTTTTCGTTCGTCGAAACCGGTACGGTATGGGCGGTAGCGAATTTCGTCGTTTTTTTATAGTAGTTAACGAACGAAATAGAAAATACGTTTAGATTCGTTGTACAGTTTAATAAAACTCGTCGGGAACGAGCGCGTAATGGCTTATAATCGTTTCCGACTACGACGTTATTGGATTGCGCGTAATCATATCGTACGTTTTTGGTTCGTTTCAAACGTTTATTTCCGTTACAGGGTTGAACGACGACCCGCGAGTGACGAGAGACTGACTTCGCCATAAGAACGACGGAACATATAAAGAAACCTTCCAGCGAAGGCATTTTGACAGATTGTGCACCTTCGTATTTCTATCGAAATACGGGACGCCCGAAGGCAGCCGAGTGGTCGTCGTTTTTTTGTAAAACAAAAACGACACGTACATCGGTTTGCGACAACGATCAACCGTAATAGCGACGGAGCTATCGCCACGTTGTTTTAGCTCGCCACGCACACACCCCGTACATTGTACGCCTAGGCGTATAAACGCGTAAACGCGTTCCACGATTATTGCGTCGGCAATAAGATAAACGAACGGTTAAAAATAACGAAAATCGGCGCGGTTAGCTTTTACCCGAACGGGAACAATTGACGACGATTATTTCCGTTCGGTTCACGTCGATAGCGTACGCGATAATACGAAAACTAAACGAAATAAAAAAAAAAACACGCCCGAACTAAAAATACGCCGGGCGAGAACCTTTTAAGTAGGACGTGTACACCGCGCGAAATGTTTGTGAATTTAGTAACCGAAACAAATTCGGGCTATTAAACGCGCCACACGAACCAACGACGAAACGTTCGACAATTTACGGCCGGGTAATTTTGTGTTATTTTTCGTTCGAACGTATTTTACAATAATTTCGCGGAAATCGTCGTCGTACGAGAAGGAAAACGCCGTAATAATTATACGTAACGTTTAAAGTGTACGTATTTTCGTTTTAAACACACGAACGAACACCGTCGTGTAAAAAGCGTTTTTAAAAATGTTCTTATTATTCGGCGTCAATTCAACGACCATTAATGGGTACGCGCTTACCGATTTAAATTGGCGATTTTATTCGCCGATACGGATCGTTATAGTTATTCGTTCGTCGGTTTAATCGAACTGAAATCGAATTTACGGCGCGACCCATCGAGAGGCCGCACGAAGGGTTTCGACGGGAAAGCGAGAAAAACGAGTTCGTTTTAACGAGAGGGTCGTAAACAAAATCGCTCGATTTTTTTTTTTACTACTTAAAAGACAAAATCGTCCGTTTTCGCGCGTGTCGGGCTAATAATTTAATCGACGTCGTCGTTCGAACGCAGAACGGCGCGAAACGTAATACGGGAACTACGCGCCGAAAGTAATTTCGAGAAAACGCGGTATACGCGGCGTGTATGAATAATAAGAACGGGCCGAAAATACGCCGTCGACAAAAATGCCGACGTCGTAAAGGGGAAGTGGTAACCGATTACGGGGTCGTGTATAGGCAATTCCGCGCGTTCCTAGGCGCGTTCGCGCGGAATAATTGATAATGGTAGCGCGCCGGGCAAACACGCCGCCGAAAACCGCCCAACCAAGTACGTTGTCCGAGTCACCGCTGCCTTTGTTACTGGTACAACGCGAAATATCGCCGGTCGATTATTCTTTTAACGCGACGACGACGATCCGGAAACCGGTTCGATGGTAGAACGACGTTCCCGACGGTTTATTCTCGTGTCCCGATTTTTCGGCGGTGTTTTGAGGATAACAAAACGAAAATGCCCGCTCCGTAAAAATAATACAATAAACTTCGTTCCGAAGCGTTTTTCGGGTTTTTTAATGGCGCGCGCCGCCGGACCAATCGATATATATATATATATATATATATATATATATATTACGTACGTTTGACGAAATCCAACGTATTTTTTTTCACCCACGTGCGTGTTAACGGACGCGTTAACAGAAGGCAATCGTCGCTTCCAATTTTACCGATCGGCTCTAAGGCGCTATGTTTAGGCAATGTTACGTGCACGACGTTACGCCGCGCGTGAAAAGTAAACGATCCGTTAGCGTAACGTCTATGTCGCGTACGCCGTGATCTACGGAAAATGAAGGTAGAAATACGATACGTTTTATATAGAAATCCCGGACGCGAATTCTAATAAAAACGTATAACGTACAAATATTATATTACCTTTATACGTACGTCGGTACATAACGATCGATAATCTACGATCAAATTCATTAGCGATTACATAAAAAAAAAAAAAAGTTAAATATATAATAAACGAATTGACCTTGTACTATATATATATTTATTGTATTATACGGCGTGTTTATAACGGTTTTTATACGTTTGGGTAATAACGTCGAAACTTTTCACATATTCGTTGGTCGGTTCGATAAAAAGCCTTTTTTTTTTTTTAAATTAATCGATTCGACGTAATCGCCATAGTAAATTATTGGCGAACCGCGCGGATACTTTCGCGTCGTACCGTTTGTGGCGAAAAAAAACGACTTACGCGCGAGTAGTTTCGATTGCGCGCAACTATGGTCGCGTACGTATACGAAACGTTACCAAATTTACGGAATATCGTCCAACGTATTTCTATTCGTATACAAAACGAATAAACCGAGGCCTACAATAAAATATTCGTAACGGAACAGTCCGTAGCGCGTTCTACGTCGTTTTAAACGAATACCTCGCGTATCGCGTTACATAGAGAACCAATAATTATCGGTTATAAATAAACAAATCGTCGCGTCGGAAGAAACGACTCTTTATCAAAACGAGAGCCTTTAAATACGGGTTTTTTTTTTTTTATTCAACCGCGTGTTCTAAACGTGTACTGCTCGTCGTAAAATATACAAAAACAAAAAAAAAAACAAAATCCGAGAAAAACGTAATCTCGCCAATCGTAGTTTAGATAAATTGGAATCTACGGGTCGAAAAAAACTAAAAACATTACGATTATTATGTAACGGACGTGCGAACGTTTTCTTTTCTATACGTATAACATTTGGAATATTTATCGAGAACGTATTCCGTAGGAGCCGCCGGCCGAGACACCGTAGTTAATAAAATAACGAACTAATTGGTTAGTGATACCGAAGTGGTGAGAACGGTATCTCGAAAAAAAAGAAAATCGTCATTTGCGACGATAATCGAAAACGAAACGCGCGTGTAAGACTATCGGCGTTTTGCCTTCGAATACGCGAACTCGGCGGGCGTACTTAGACCCGAATTTCGGCGCGGCTGAGAGAAAGGTTTAATTTTTAAATAAATCGGACGACCCTGACGAAACAAGACGCACCTTATATAAACTGTAATAGGTTATTCGTTTTCAACGAACGCGTTGTAATACTTAACGTGTATCGACGTTTAAAAATATTTTAGTTTTTCGTCATTATTGACGAAAAAATGTACGGTCTCGGGAGAAATTAATTTTTCCTTTCGGGACGGGTGTCGTCAGTACGACACTGCGCGAATTACACACGTGCGCGTAAAACGTGAACGGGCGGTACGGAGAAAATATTAAAACGACCGTAACGTTCGGAATGGACAACTACGCCGCGAACGTTTGGACGATTAATAATGGCGCGACTTCGTGCCGCTCTATACGCGTACAATAATTACGTAACGGTCGACGCCTTTTTACCGCCGAATCGTACGATTACGCCAACATCACTCTGCCAAAAGCCACCCGCGCGAGCGCAAACGGCGCGACGCGGACGGGAATTTGCGAAAACGCCCGAAACGAAGAGCGTACACGCCATTTTCGGCGCGCTTGCCCCGGGAACAACGGTCGGACCGAAATTGTCCGCGTCGTGCGCGCTGATACGTAATACGTTCCGTTCCGATCGTAAACAATCGTATTGTCGTAACAATAATCGCAGTACACGTTTATCATTGACCGAATTAAACGCGAATAAAAAAAAACCAATAATCATCGGCACAATACGCGCGCCACGAGTTTACGCGTAAATACGATAGCTGTTGTTCTATTTATACATCGTTTAACGTAACAATATATATATATATACGCGCGCGTGTGTTTATTGCGCACTCCGCGGTATGCGGAAAAAATCGGCGTTCGTAATCGGTATCGTTTTTATCATCGATAGGCGCGCGCGCGCGCGTTCTTCCTTAATAAACGCGTAAATAACGCGCCAGCGAGCGTTTTACCGACTGGTACGCGAAACGTGTACGTAAACCAATGTCGATAGGCGTTTGTAGTTTTTATTCCTTCGACTAGCGTCGCGTGAAATATTAGAGGAAATAGCCGCACGGTCGCCAAAGATTACCCGCGTTATATTAAACGCGCGTATCGGTCGCCAAAGAAATTACGAACAAACCGCCATCATTTTTTCCGTAGCTAATCGTTCGTCGTCGAAACAACCAGGCACGTTCGGTCCACTCGTAAACATTCATACGCTAATTCGCCGCGGCACTAATAATAGTTCGTTGACTCGTCGAAACTAACGAATAGGCATTTACGAATCCGCCAATCGCAAAACGCCATCCAAATGTCCGCCAAAATATCGTGCTTACACCTCGCATTTACGCGTAAAACGACGACGATCATTTTATACGCGTAATTCTTTATTAGACATTTTATAACCGTTCGAAATGATTAATCATCATGTCGGGTACGTTATACGTATTTAAAAGAGGGGGGAAGGTAAGTTATTAAAAAAAAAAAAAAATTTTTTTTTTTAAATATTTTTAGCCGAACGCGTAATATATTAAAAATATTGTGTCGAAATTTCAAGTCGATTGGAGCGAAATTGACGAAGTATTTGAGTATGTTTATACCTGTCAACGCAAGTTCAAACGTGTTTATTACTGTATTTTATGTCAGTGTAGAGCAGTTTCCCAACCTTTTTTTTTGTCGAGACTCCCCGGACGAAAAATAATATTTTCACGCCCCCCC